>JAEIFV010000766.1:0-149312 GCA_018904265.1 Lordiphosa collinella
GTGGTAGTGGCACAATCATTTGATCATTCTCCGCTTCCTTAGAAACGCTGTTCTGATCCAACAGGGCACAGCAAGTGGCATCGGTGTCACTGTTCTTCTCTGGGCTAAACTTCAACGCTTTAATTTGCACTCTCTTTAGCTGACTTAGTATATCCACCGCAGGCGTTCTCCAGCCATTCCCATTGGTATTAAGCACTATTTTGCACTGTTTGTAAAGAGCCACCAAACGTTCCACGGTGCATAGCTTCAGGCGCCCGCCATAGTAGGAAACCTGTGCCAAGGGTAACAAATAGTAGCGCAAGTAACCACCCAGGGCATCATAGAAAGCGCGCTGGAGTAAACGTCGGGTATCATCATCGGCCTTAAGCTTCACCACTTGATTCACAGTATTGAAATACTTCATTAGCATTTGGACCACACCATCACTGAGTAGGCTTTGTGGAAAGGACTTGGGCACAAGCAAATCGAAGTCCCTGCGTGCCGACATCAAAGCTATGTCCTCAGTGGAAAAACATTTCTTGGGATAGTTGCCAAACAAATTGGTGCCCAGAAACTCGGCCCGTTCCTTGCAGGTGCTGCGTAACACCTTCGGTGACTCCCCTTCATCGTCGACGGCGGCACTGGCCATATAATAGCTGGCCCTGATGCGATCCTCTATGCTCTCCGAGGGTTCCATATATGATCTCATATTAGTTTGGGTATTTTCGTTTAGCTTGTTTCTATATTGATGCATCTCGGAACTTAACATCGATTGTAGAGTCAGTTCATTCTGAAATTCATTGGGTACCTCCAGAGTAGACAAATCAATGCTGTAGATGGGACAGCCTCCCGGTGCCAGTAGGAATAGCAGGGAGAACAGCACATAAATGTTCATTACTTAAAACGAATTGTTACAATTTTTTTTTGTTTTTTTTTTCTGAAACAAAAATGAATGAGCTCCTCGACTTACCCCTTCTTTTAGCACGCGATACGGCCGAAATAGAGCGTAGTAATCTGGTGAATATATGCAAACTGGTGGTCAAGGAACTCTTGGAACAATCCTTACGCTACGGACGTATGCTGGACTCGGATCATTTGCCACTGCAGCATTTCTTTATCGTCATAGAACATGTGTTGGGTCACGGCCTACGTCCCAAGAAGGGTTTGCTGGGACCACGCAAAGAACTGTGGGACTTGCTGCAGAGTGTGGAGAACTATTGTCCCGAGGCGCAGGATATTACCGCCAGTGTCAGAGATCTACCCACGGTGCGTACTCACATTGGTAGAGCACGTGCCTGGCTGCGCATAGCTCTGATGCAGAAAAAACTGTCAGACTATCTACAGGCACTGATTGAGCATCGTGACGATTCGCTCTATGACTACTATGAGCCCCAGGCGCTCATGATGAGTGACGAGGTGTGTTGGAGTTTACCTTACCTAGTGGTGCCTCTTAAAATTCCCCCACCCATTTCCAGATTGTCGTCATTATGGGCATCCTTGTGGGCCTTAATGTCATTGACTGTAACTTGTGTGTTAAGGAAGAGGATTTGGACTCGCAACAGGGTGTCATAGACTTCTCACTCTATCTGCGCTCCAGCTCGCACAGTACAGAGGTCACCGATGACGGCACCACCTCTGGCCACACCAACCCACCTGCTCTAATGGATGCCACTGGTCAAGGAAATATGATAGCCGTACTGGATCAAAAGAACTATATTGAGGAGCTCAATCGACATCTAAAGTGGGTTAACCCCATACTAAACTATTCTAAGCTAAATCTGAAATAAATTACAGCGCCACCGTTGGTAACCTGCAAGCCAAAGTCGAATCGCTGACTACGACCAATGCTTTAATGAAGGAGGACCTGGCCATAGCGCGTAACTCACTGTTGGCCCTACAGGCAGAGAATCAGGCCATGCGTCAGTCCAGTCAAACTAACCAGAACTCAGACAATAGCTCCCATGGCAGTGATAAGCAATCGGAGAGCTTGAGTTCTGAACTAGCTGAGGAGCGAAAGAGGACAATTGAGCTGGAGAAGGAGCTCAAGTTGCAGGTCTCACTGAAGGCCGAATCTGATATGGCCATGAAACTGCTGGAGAAAGACATACACGAGAAGCAGGATACCATAGTGTCGCTGCGTCGACAGCTTGATGACATTAAACAGATCAATCTGGAAATGTATCGCAAGCTGCAGGTATGTAAGCAAGCAGAGGAACGGTTTCTCAATGTTCGGTTGACTTAACTAGCGGATAACTGAGTGACTAAGCTAGTTGTCGGAGCCACGTGCGTTTATAATGGGGGTATCGCTTATCGAAGTGACAAAATTTGAACGAAAATATAGCAACTACGTCGACTATTTTCGCAGGATATAATAATATTTGGCATGACACAGCCCAAAGGGCCAAAGCCGAGCTTCTCTCAATCTCTTGGCTTGTGTGCTTATAATTATTTTTTTTACTTTACTGAGATTTGATCTCAGGATTTCAAGCGACCAAATCATAGCTATACTTACTTACTTGGCAGTTATGCACTCATGTAGCAAGAAGCACTGTAGCCTAGTGGCAAGACTATTGTATTAGTACGTCAAGGTCGTGAGGATTTGAACTCGTAGAAGCATTCTTTTTTGGTGAAAAACGTAAAAATCCGATTCAGAGTAATTGAGGCTTATCATACTTAAAAGTAGCCCAGCATTTTGCTTATGTGTGCGTCTAACTACTTGCTCACTTATCCTTTTCAACTTTCCTTGACGCGCGGAATGTCACTGAGGAGGGGTAACTTCGGCAAGCATTGCGAAAGTTGCAGAATCTTTGACTATGCTCAAGTTATTCAACTAGTCTAAAGTCTAACCAATAATTGAGAAACTGCGACTATATTTTACTCACCATCACTAAACTCATCTGCCCACATTCATCAGCTCATCTGGTCGCTAGAGATTAGTTTATTTACTTTCTTAAGTTTATTTTTTATTTAAACAAATTCGTACTAAGTAATTCGGTAATTGAATCTTGAAACAAAAATCCAAACTACCTCCCGTTTAAAATTCCACCAGGAATGTGAAGATGAACTTACACAGAAAGGCGAGATGGTGTCTCGTTTGCAAACGAAAGCCTCACAAATTGGTAACATTTTACAATCGCTAGAAAAGAAATATGAGTCGAAGCTAGTCGACCATCAGCAGCAGCATCATCATCCAAGCGCCGATCGATCACCGAATACCAGACGTCAACAGAATTTGGAAAAGTTCGAGGCACTCACCAAGAAGCACAAACAGGACGCAGGACCGCCAATGAAACGTTTGCATTTAAAAATGGAGGGCATACCACCGTTCAATCCGAACAACTATCGTAAATCACCTGCCAGTGCAGTGGCTGGTCCCGGGCCAGTGCCACAGGAATTGCCGGTGACAGAGAGTAAAGAGATCAAGACACCCACATCCGCCAAATCGCTTAACGATGAGCTGGCCGAGGCAGCAGCAGCCGTGACTCAGCATTTTAAGGGTGGGGGTATTATTGATGGATCGCGTAGCGACTACGCTTTATCTAGGGAACAGGCTGGTGATGCTTAAACTAATGAAATAATTATGTACATGGGGAAGTACCTATATGGTACTCAGGCAAGGGAAATTCCCATTACAGTTTCTTTTCTTTTGGATGTTTAAAATGTTGGAATATATTGTTTCATTTTTAAGTTGGAGAAACCAAAGTTCTCAAAGTGCCGTACACAAAAAAAGGAACCCTAACCCTACTTACTTGAGTGCGTACTGTACTTTTCAGTGTTCGTTACTTTAAGAATAGGGTTACAAACTTTTACGGTACTTTGAAAACCCGTTTACAAAAACTAGCTTTTTTGTTGTATAAGCAGTGGGGCATTTACTTAAAGTACAAGCCGCCTAAATCACCCTAAAATCCCTTTAACTGGAACTCGAAAGTGCAACTGCTTAACAATAACCGTAAAATATTGAGTCCATATTTGATATCTATATATATCCCTATATATATATATGTATTTGAGGCCTTTACCATTATCTTTATTATAGCATATGAAGGCAGAATACCAATTGTTGAACATTTTGAGAAAACTTGTAAACTGTTAGCAAAACAAACCTTCCCCCCTTCCCATTATGTATGTACGTATGTATATATGTATAGTGTTATTAAGAAGTTTTAATTTAAATGTAGATTATACATATATACATATGGAATCTGATCCTGCTTTAACTGTAATTATATAATGCAAAACTAGTCGAATAAAACCTATTATAATTGTAACTGATATGGCATCTACATAAACATACATATATATACTAACTACTACAAAGATCTATGTACTAAAAATAAAACTTAACTAAACACGGGTCTCTTTCATTTCTTCGTACTAACCCCAAATATTCGTTATAGTTGTACCAACAGACCTACAAATGCATTTTCTTCTCATCGACAGGATTGCAAAGCCTCACTGACCCACAAAACGGAGCTAATGGGCAAATTAGAGGGCCAAAAGGAAGACATGGCCAGCACAATAGAACAATTAGAGAAAAAGTAAGCTTGGGTTTCGGGAATGTAGTAAGAGGGAATTTAGGGGTTTGTGTTTGATTGGTGAGTTGTGAGTAGTGGAAAGCTAATGAGGGGCAGCGAAACTTAAGCAAGGTTAGGTTAACTTGAAAGGCTCTGAAGAAGCCACACAGCCATTCTGTTTTTAAAGAGAGCCGGGCAGTTGCTAAGAGGTGTTCCAGGACTTCGATAACACCTGGTTTCTCTCGCATTTTATGCAGTTCTCGTTATTTATGCCAGCTCTGACCGCATGGAAAGATTTGTTTAGTACTTGTCTCAAGAATTTGGCAGTTCTAGCAAGAACGAAAAGTAAATCGTAGAAGACCTTCTGATCCGCGCGTTATCTACATATGTGCAGTGTGTAGCTAAGAGATGACTTTGTGCAAAATTTCACCTCGATAGCTTCAAATCTGAGGGAGTAGTTCGCGTAGAAACACACAGACGGACGGACAAGGCTCAATCGACTCAGCTCGACATGATAAGCAAGAATATATAAACTTTATGTGGTCGGAGATGATTCTTTCAATGCATTTCAAACTTCCTGGCAATATTATAATACACTTTTCAGTGTATGACTGGTAAGAAAGTAGGTTAAGCTCGAAGTGCTGCCGTTGAGGCCCTCAAAATTGTTTTTTTATACCCTTGCAGAGGGTATTATAAAATTGTGCGGATGTTTGTAACGCATAGAAGGAAGCGTCTCCGACCATATAAAGTATATATATTCTTGATCAGCATGACGAGCTGAGTTGATTTAGCCCTGCCCGTCTGTCCGTCCGGTCTGTTTCTATGCGATTTCCTCCGTCAGTTTGAAAGCTATCTTCACGAAACTTTCCACAAAGTCTTGACTGAATAGTGCAGCTGCCATAGAAAAGCTAGGTTTGAAAAAAGTCTTAGTAGGCGTCCTGAAAATGTGTAGGAGCATCAAGGGTATATGAACTTCTATATTCTTGATCAGCATCAACAGCCGAGTCGATTTAGCCATGTCCATCTCATCTGTCCGTCTGTCTGTCTGTATGAACGCGTCGATCTTAGAAACTATAAAAGATAGAGACATAAATTTTTGAATGTAGGTAGGTGTATACCAAACGCAGATCAAGTTTGTTTCAGATTCAGGGTATTTTGTAGTCGGGGCACTCGACTGCAGCGCCTTTACTTGTTTCTCTTAAATTTGCCTACTACTACTACTGGCTTTACAATGCCCAAAGGGCCACGGCGAGCTTCGCTCAATAAGAGAAAGGTACCTACAGCTTAACGCCGAATCCGAACGGCAAAGTTCAAGAAGTTACTTCACAGCTGGCGCCCCCCGAAGGGAATCGAACACACAACCTCTAACCGCAGAGCCATAACCTACCCAGTCTTTTAGACCAAGGTATATTGTGTTTATGTCTCTCTGGTAGGGAGATCTGGGAACTTCTACTCCTGCTGAGCCGTGCCTTTAGCCTTGTCGTACCAGGGTTGCCCGTCACTGTAAAGCGTTGTACCGCCGTCTGCGAGGTTGTTTGTGCATGGATATCCAGGGTGTGGTTTCCAAATATGAACTTGAGTGCTATCTTTGGAGTGGACCTCAGCGCTCCGCGATGCCGTCCAGTGGCTGGGTCTTCTTTTAAAGCATCGGTGGGCACGGTCTTGTTTTTTTTTTGCTTCGATTGCTCCTAAGAGTTATTTTATGGCAGGCGGCGCAACGCAGACGCATTAACAATTGCCTTGTCATCTCACACAAGCTTTCCGAATTCCAAGCGAAAACAACAACAAATCTATTGCGTATCGGGGCGGCAGAGACGACTGCAAAGACAAATACATGCAGTGTGCTGCTCTGGAAATCAAATATCATGCCCACCGATGTTCTAAAGCTTCAAGTAAGCGTTTTTCGTTGCTTGTCGTAGAGTAGAATTGGACGCACAATTCAGGTGTAGATCCAATGTATTAGTGAGGGTGTGAAAAGTCACCGGCCTTTTGCAATCGTTTAATTTGTTCCAAAATTTATCTTTTGAAGCCTCCAGATATACCAGAAATGTTAGGATGTAGTTTCGAACTCCTCAAAAATCCAACTCCACTCACCAATCCAAATAGCTAGATCAGTTTGATTCGAAATATATTCATTTTCTAAGCTCTGTTTCCCACCTCAACAGATGGACCCATGACAAAAGCAACTTGGGTGAGATACTGAAGACCACTTCCCAAACCCTGTCCACCCAAGTTACTGCCAGCGAAGAGCGTGCTGCTCGTGCAGAAGCTGAATCCCGCATCGAACGTGAATGGCGCATGTCCTTGCAGGAAAAAGAACATAAACTAAAAGATAAAATAAACCAGTTACAAACTTGTCTCAAAGATCTGACCGAGGAGAAACAAAAGAATGAGAAGCTTAAATTTGATTTGGAAAAGGTGCGTACCCAATGGACCGAGGCACAGACGACACTGGAAGAGCTCGGAATTCAGCTTAGCGTAAGCAAACTCAAAATATCGGAGATGCAAGACAAGGAGCAACTGCATCAGCAACGTATGTCTGGGTCCTCGCAGTCGTTGCAAACCATGTCGGAAACGCTGGCTAATCCTGGGATTTGGGCACCCGATTCCATAGCTACCCACTGCACGGCCTGTGGGCGGGAATTCAATTTGACGCGACGCAAGCATCATTGCCGCAGTTGTGGCGAAATCTTCTGCAAGGCTTGCTCCGAGCACACTTTGCCGCTGTTGAATGCCCAGGGGCAAGCAGGAAAGCCGGTTCGAGTGTGCAATGCCTGTTATGCGGCTAAATGATAATAACTATTACACTAAATGTTGTATATATTCCTTTTATTAAATGGTTTTTGTATGCCAACTTTAAACTAAATTTCGAATTTTTAACGGCGGTATAGCGTTTTAAATAAATTTATCGACTATCGACAAAACGTAAGCGAATGACGTAAGGTTTGGCTTAGGCGGCAACGGTCACACTGCAGTTTCAGTAATTTTAGAATAAATTTTATATATATTAGGTTGGTTTTAATGCACCACATTAATTAGTCTTACTCGATCGGGAACATGTGAAGAAGGCCGTAATCTAGACCAGCACCTGGGTTAGTTAGTTAAAACTCCCCCGCGCCGCTGCCCAGCCGTTCCTCTTCTCTTTGGGGGCATCGATTTTATTGTTAAACCAAATAAAACCGCAAAGTAGAATTTAGCTTAGAAACAAACTACGGATATGGAAAAGAACGATCATATTACACTGACGTTGTCTTCCTCCGGGTCAGTGGGAGTCAGCGATGAGCGAGTGCGAAAGAGTTTGAGACGGGTAAGTGACAAATATGGAATATGTATGTATGTATGTATATGCTGGTGATTTCTTTTTTTGTTGTTGTTCTTGTATTGAAAAGGCTTGGAATCAGCTGCCGCGTTGTCAACGTAATTTGATTATACTTGGCATCACAGCATTCTGTGTAACAATTCTACTGTGTTTGCCCGGCGATCAGCTCATCTCGGCCAATATCAAGGATGTTCAAGCCAAAGCGGCCGCTGCTCCGTTTCACATGCATCGCGGAGACATGGTACAACAAAACCCACACCATCATCCGGATAAAGAGCTACTGGAAGCGGCCACCATAAGCGGTGTACCACCACCGCCCGCATTGACTGATAAAAAGAATCTGAATCTCCAGTTTGCTAATGAAAACGAGGCGGCGGCAGAGGCGGCGGGAACGACGCCAACTCTCAATGATAAGGTAAGCCCAAACACTTGTGTGTAGAAGCGACACTTAAGTGTGTACAACTAGTTTGATAAGAATCGCAAAGAAATTGACAATATTTGTTAATGGGCTTTCATTTAAGACAAGAAATTGCATTTCGTTTTGGCAATCAAGTGGTTTTGGAATGATAACACTAATGGTTTTCGGATGGGGAAAAAGTTCCAAATAAATTAATATTTGGCGTTTTCTCTAGAAAGTATTAGGTGACCCTTGCTGATTAGAAATTATTCTCAGAAAAAGTAATCTTCTGCTTGATTAGTTCGTTTTAATTTGAATAAATATTTAATTTCCAATGGTTTTATGTGGATATAGATACGAGGCAGTATTGTCAATGTATTACCCTGGAATGCAAGGTTCGGTTCAGTAGTTCACTCAGTTTCTCAACCGCCGTTTTGGTTTATTACATGGTTTTTGGAGCTTACTGAACCGTGGTTTCGGTTCAGTGGTTCAGAAAGAAGGCATATTATGAAGTATTATGATTTCTGCCGTAATGTGACTTTTCGCAAATTTTGGAAATTGTATTTCTATAAACCATTTGAATATCTTTAAAATGTTTAGAAGAATGTCGTCTATTAGTTTCTAATTAGTTCTTACTTTCTCACGAGAGAAAGGGACTTACAGCTTAACGCCGAATCTGAACGAAAGTTTTAGAAGCTTTTGCATGGCTAATTACTAAAAAGCTGGCGCCAACAGCAGAGAGGGGTGACCGGGTGTGTATGTTTATTTAAGGAAAAAACTTTTCATTAGATGTTCCGAGGCGGTATCGAACCCACCACCTCTTGCACACTAGCCACTGAGCCACACCCGTGGTTTATGTCCAATAATGTAAATTTGGTGCGAAATTTAGTCACAAGATTCGGAATAGCCGCCTCAGAAGGTCGCCCAAACTGACCATAAAATGGAAGAGCATGCATTTTGATAATAAAATTCAATAAACTGCAAGCAATGTTCCTTTGTAAGTCGATTCATGGTTAATTTATAGACCATACTGAACATGTTTGACTGTAAAATGTGACAAAAACAGCTGAGCTGACAAAAGCAGTGTAGCCAAAAAGAAAGTTACAAAAAAATGACTCTTTACCCTACCTCTGTTCCGAAATATAATATACATTTTCGAAATTTGACTAGATTATGGATGGCGAAAAATCACTTTGTTTTTGGTTTTCCATTATATCAAAGCTTTTATCTAAACAACTGCATACTTGGCTTTGGTATTCTTTTGGTCAAAAGTTGAAAAAATTAGGGAGAATTTCGGTGACACCTGGTGGGAAGCACCGAGACTACAAATTTCAGCAACTGACAAGCAAACAGAGAAACGGAATTCTGCAGCTTAAATGAAACATCAGCTAAAATTGTTTTTTCAGGAGTTTGCTGTTGAAATTAAAGACCCAGTTGGCTGCCAAATTATTTTCCTGTTCATGCACTTTCAGAGTGCAAATTATGGATAAATAGTGACACTGGAATCTCAACTTTAAAAGAATACAAAATGTACTCGATTAAAAATGAAATTGAAATAGGAAAGATTGGAAAGAATTGCTAATGGCTAAAGTACAGAGTCTACAAAAAAACATAAATTTCCATGGGTCTTCATATTGGCAGACATAATTGCTTGTACAGCTTTTGGCAAGGCCTTGGACTAAAATTCTCTAGGCTCACAGGCAGAATGTTTCACAGGACACTGTCTTATAGGCATGCTTGCTGTTGCTCAGTTGATGAAGAAGAAAGTCTTCTAGGAGACAGATTAACAATCTTAGCTCAGCATTTTCTACCTGACATTTCAGCAGTCTCTGAAATAGAGATACACAAGTTTGGGCTACTTTCTAAGTGGTTCAAAAGGGATGAGCCTCCCCTTACTGTCTAACCAAAGATCCTCTACAATCGCAGCCTAACCCTAACCTAAGTTGGACTAAATGTTTCCACCTTAAAGGCATAAAACTAAGCCATAAAACCATAATATATTTATTATCAAACAGCCCTCGTATGATTAACTTTTATAACTTAATTGATAAGATAAACTGAAGTGCCCCACCAATTTCGATCAATCACTGTTTACTGTTTTAAGGGGATTTATGATTTATTAGCCGACAATTTCAATTGAAAATTATCGGAATCCATTGAAAGCCATTTTAATTGAGATATTATCTACCTCCTTCCATTTGTAGTTCAATTCAAATCTGGCCTATGCCGAAACCAATTCAGCGGAAAATGTTGCCAAGCTGCCTGAAACAATTGCTGCTCCCGATAATGAAGATAACACTTACAGCATGAGCGATACCATGAATAATGCGGTGGAGGAGTTCAGCGACAATCAATTGCCCAAGGGTAATTTGAATGAGCAGCTAGATGAGGCCATACGGCATCCCTACAATCTGGCTGGGGTTAGCATAGAGAAGCATTTGCAAAAAATTGAGCCACTGCTGGCCAAGGGACAGCACTTTCATGGTGCCACTAATGAGCGTCAGTCAGCTGTGGTGGCTGCCTTCAAGCACTCCTGGGCTGGCTACAAGAAGTATGCCTGGGGACATGATAATCTGAAACCCATTTCGCAAACCTCACACGAATGGTTTGGTCTGGGACTGAGCATAGTTGATGCTTTGGACACCATGTATATAATGGGTCTGGAGGATGGTGAGTGTGTGTGTGTTTTTATGGGCTTCTATTTGTTAACTTGATTTCCTGACAATTGCAGAGTTCAATGAAGCGCGAGATTGGGTCGAAGATTCGCTACGCTTCGACACTAATCGAGATGTAAATCTATTCGAGGTAACCATCAGAGTACTGGGCGGCTTGCTGGCTGCCTATCACTTGAGCGGCGATAAGATGTTTCTTATAAAATCCGCCGAGTTGGGTAATCGCCTATTGCCGGCTTATCTCTCGCCCTCGGGCATACCCTATTCGGATGTGAATTTGGGGTGACTTGTCGGCACACTCGCCCAAATGGTCACCGGACAGCTCAACCAGCGAGGTAACCACCATACAATTGGAGTTCCGTGACCTAAGTCGTGCCACAAATGTGTCCATCTATGAACGCGTAAGTAAACCCGTTGAGCACGTCACTTGAGTATACTTATCTTCTCCTCTTGCAGATGGCCAACGGGGTAAACGAAAAGGTGCATGCTCTGGACAAGAATCATGGCCTGGTGCCCATATTTATTAATGCAAATACAGGCACATTCCGGAATTATGCCACCATTTCATTGGGAGCGCGTGGTGATTCGTATTACGAGTACCTACTAAAGCAATGGATACAAACCGGACGCAAGGATAACGATTAGTGAGTGGGACGATATACGTTCGTCTCCTTAAACCAAATATTAATGCTCCTCCTCCCACAGTCTCATCTTGGACTACATGCAAGCCATAGATGGTGTTCTAACACAGCTCATGCGTCGCACTCCACGCGATCAGTGGGTCTATATTGGCGAGCTTATCAATGGCAAGGACTTTAAACCTAAAATGGATCACCTTACTTGCTACCTACCTGGTACACTTTTGCTGGGTCATCAAAATGGTATGCCGGACTCTCATTTGATACTGGCCAAGGATTTAATGGACACCTGCTATCAGACCTACAACCAACATCCCACACATTTGGCCCCAGAGATTTCATATTTTGCCCTCACCGACAAGGAGGAGCAGGACATTTATGTGAAGCCCAACGATGCGCATAATCTACTGAGGCCCGAGTTCATAGAGAGTTTATACTATTTCTATGCTTTGACTGGAAATCGCACATATCAGGATATGGGTTGGACCATCTTTCAGGCATTTGAGACACATGCCAAAGTGAATGCTGGCTACACTTCGCTGGGTAATGTCAAGAACACTCTAAACACTCGCATGCGGGACTTGATGGAAAGCTTCTGGCTGAGCGAAACTCTTAAGTATTTCTATCTGCTGTTCAGCGACAATCGCAAGGAGATTGATCTAGAGCAATGGGTCTTCAATTCGGAGGGCCATCCACTGCCAGTGCACCCGCTGACAACATGATTACCAACTACATTTAGGAACTAGTTGAATTATGTGGGGGAATCTCTCGAATCCGTAACGTTTTGGCATTATTGCAACAATACCCCAAACAATTTTTATACACGCGAAACGTAGCGCAAATGCCAAATACTATGCTAAGCAAGGATTTCTTAGTGTACAACAGGAAAGTAGGAAACGACGGTCTATTTCTATGATATTCGTACTGATAGCTGTTATTATTTTGTAGTAATTTATTTTTTGTTATTTTTAAGCACCCACCACCAATTGATAGCAAGTTGTACTCTGTGGTGCAGTGTTGATAATTCATCTCATTAGTTGTAACGATAACTAATATTCAAATAACTACCGAATGTCTTTAGTTTATAGAAGTGTTCTGCTGGCATATTCAAGCTGGTCCAACGGATACTTAACGTAAACAAAGAACAGCTGATCGGCTGGCAACTATCGATAATAAATCTAGCTGTTTAGCGGGAAAAGAGCTAAACATAATCACAGTAACTGGCACTTACACGTACGTTACGTAAAATAAAAGAATGTCGTGATTAACTGCAT
Source organism: Lordiphosa collinella (assembly GCA_018904265.1). Lineage (NCBI taxonomy): Eukaryota > Metazoa > Arthropoda > Insecta > Diptera > Drosophilidae > Lordiphosa > Lordiphosa collinella. The sequence continues at coordinate 12,794 of JAEIFV010000766.1, forward strand.
TCGCCCTTATAGAGAGCAACTTAAATAGGTCTTATAAACGAATTGCTAGTATCTAGTTGGTTAAATATTAAAGCAAATAAGTAAATTGTGTTTTAGTTATACTGGTACATTTAGGACCGATTTCAAATCTTCCACATAGAGCTGTCTGTCACATAAACTAAAGTTCAATTTACACGATCTGATCGCTCAGCTGAGTTTTTCAGACCTGAGTGAGTAGGCTCAGACGCCTGTTTACACGGGCTGATAGATACTCAGATACAAAACTCAGCTGAGAGATCAGGTCGTGTAAATTGTGTTTTACAAATAACAAAGTAAATTGCGAGTGTATCTATCTAGATTCTAGAAGATGACAAATGTGCCCTAAATTTCACTTAATTTTTTCTACCTGAATGTAAAAAGGTATATTAGAGGTATTTGTGTCAGTGGAACACTGATTTTAGATATCTTAACGAGTAGAAATCCCGCACTTGAACTTAAGTTTTAATCCAGCGGTACACAGTAAAAGGGGAGCTCTGTTGTGCGAAAGTATTGAGGGAATTTTGTGGGGGATTACGTTGATTCAAAACGGCCAGCCACCAAGCATTGAATGCAAAAGCCTAACCTTCATTTTCTCTTGTTGTTTTGCCTTATTCCTTTTAAAACTTTTTGTATTCATTAGCATGATTAATAATCTAACTTATTATTGTGTGTATTGTTTTTATTCTGTACCAAAGGTACAAAAAATTTAATGAGCATATGCAAATGTATGTAACAGCCAGAAGGAAGCATTAAAGTAGATATATCCATGTCTGTGTGAACGAACAGATCTCACAGATGGTAAGAGCTAGACTACTCATAACTTCTCCCAATCCTCTGGTCTTGTGAGCTTTTTTTTTAACTCTTGACAGATACAGAGTATATTAAACTTGGACTTGACCAACTATTTTACTTGTTTTATTTTATTTGCATTAAAAATTGATTCCTCAAGAGTTCGCTTAATCTGTTAATGGTGCTCTTGTGCAAGTTATTTCAAAAATAAAATAAACAAAAAATGTAATTTTATTTAAAAAGTACTTTTCACTTATTTATTACACTTGAAAAGTGCAAAAATAAACACATGCCAATCTATCTGTTTCTACTCTAGACTTATTTTAAGAGGACGCTGATTATACGCTGTCGGAACCATCCGCATGGAATACCTATTTCATATGAAAGGCATATGAAACGATTTGTCTTAGTAAGACAAACTAGATTTTCAGCGTAATCATTCTCAAACTCTTAGCTCTAATCAATGTAATAGGCAAAATCTGAGAAGGATGAAAATAACTTGGCCCAGTCGTTTGATTAGCGTTAAATCACAAAATCATTAAATCTTATAAATAAAGTTATTGTATTTATGTACTATTGATCAAAACGTTTTTATTCGGTTGGTTTATGCAAATTACAGGGCAATCTTTTAACCATCATATGGGTTAGCTGCAGAATCTAAAATCAGTAAAAACCAGAGCTGCAAACCACTAGGAAATATGTAAGTATTGGTTCAGTTCTGTGATTATACATTTCAGAAACGATATGTCGGATTGCCTTGTCTAGCTATCCTTCCCCTTAGAAAGGCTAATAGCTCTAGCATAAAGTTGGATTAAGGTAAAGAAATTTTACAGAATATGCCAACAAGCAACTTCCAAGGAAGGAATGCAGACTGACACGGACAATTGTAGGAGAGTTAAAAGCAAAAGTGCTGCTCTTCACAAGCGTTAATACATAATGACAGCTCATCCTTAAGGGTTATATCAACCCTTCGTCGCTACGGATCAGTTCGCTGAATATAACAAATTTTAGGGTTCTAGTTGGGTTCGCGGTATTAGCGGTGACCTCCCTGGTAAAAGCATCAGCTCAACTACCAGTTAATCATAAATCAGTAGTACCAGTAGGTATCGCACTGCTATAGCATTCCCCTCTCCCTTCGTAAAGAATTGAAATATATATTTAGGATAACAAAAAGTTTCTTCTATAGGATAAGAAAAAGTGCCGTCTGAGGGATAAGAAATCGTTTTTTTAGTAGATAAGAATGCGATTCTTAGAGATAAGGAAGCCTGGATCAAAGAAAAAGGCTTTGTTCTGAAATACAAAATAAGATAAGAAATCGATTCTTCCCAATATTTAGATAGCTCTGAAAATCAACGAATTATAGAAATTTGAATTGTGAACTTTACACTTACTCTGAGTCTCGATCTCGGGACCCTAGTACTGAACACAATTCGAATGCCGCTTAAACGCACTGCGCTATCACACACGCTGATTGCCACACGGTTAAAAAACTTCTTATATTGAATTGAATCTACCATCAGTCTAAACATATTCCACAATATATGTCTTGTACATCGCATAGATTAGACCACTTGTAATTCTCAAGTTACAATTTCGTGCACTCTCAATATAACAGGGCTACGAAATTTGTAAAAATGTAATCCTTTTTTTTTCTTAAATTGTAGAAAGTTACCCAACTCACTTCAAGAAGAATGATAAGCAATGTATCGCCAATTCATTGACTGGATGATGAAAAGGCGAAATAAATAAAAAATGGCATTGTTGCCTTTGGGGCAATTTTTGAGGAATATATTGCAAATTTACTGATTGGTTAAAAAATGCGAATGAAGTCAAAACTCCAAACTCTCTTGACTAGAGAGATAAGAAATACGACAAATTGTTTGCAGAGATCATTAAAAATTGTATTGCATGCTTCTAGGGGCCTGCAGATTTAACTTGCAACTTGAAATTGTGAAGCAGCCAAACAACTGAAATACCAGGCCAACAGAAGTAGGTTGCAGAAGTAGATTGAAGTTAAATTCATTGCCTACTTTTTGGGGCACTAAATATTTAAGTGTCAACTTTAAGTGAGCGCTTAGAAAACCAAGCGAAATACTAGGCGAACAGAAGCTAGAAAAAGGCTGCAGTAAATTTCATTGCGTGCTTTTTCGGGCAACCAATATTTGAAAAGGGCGCTAATGGAACATTCTTAGGGTCGTTTTATTAGGCATTCTTAGCTAATGCTCAAAGTGGAAACAGAAACATGAGCACTTCTACAACCCTAGAGCTTGTTTAATATATTTTTAAAGTCGGGTAACTGCCGTAGCTTCTCCAAAACTCAATCTAGCTTACTGAATACTTGGCCTTCTCGGATTTCTTAACCGTAAGTGATGTTTCCGAGTTTCCAAATGTACCGCAGCCCAAAAAAATTTCGAAAATCCATTTTTGGTCTCAGCTGGTTCTTGCTTTTGCAAAACATCTACCTGGATTTCTTTGCAGGCCTTATAAAAGATTATGTTCATATCGATGTGTCTTAAAAATATTGCTTAACCTATGAATATCAGTTTTCGGATAACAACCCAAAATTTCGTGGAAAACGCAATACTTCGGGAAGGTGGGTTCAGCATAAGAAATTTTTCTTGGGTGATTCCGTTCCGTGATTAGGACATTGAATGAAAAGCCAGACCGACTTTGATATTTTTTTCGAAAAGCCAGGTTTTTTGATTGTTCCATAAAGTCCTGTCGGTTTACATCTGAAACCAAAGAAAAGTGGGGAAACTTCTTTAAAATATTTGTCAAGCTTTAAATGACCTATGATATCTTAGCCAACAACAACGGGGAAACTTTGTTGACCTCAATGACAAAAACTGATTTCAAGGAATCTCTAATGGTGTTTAAAAATGTCAGCTTTATCATTTTAAGAACAACAGGAGACTATACTTCAGTGCAGAGATATCCACGCCTGGGGCGGCCGCGGTCGAACAAATTTTGATATTCACAGCGAAACAAGCCAAACGCTAGCCGAGGCTTATGACAAGAGAGCAAGCAGTTTTTCAGTCGCTGGTCAGCGATCGATGTAGTTGGTCAGAGCTGGCTTGCATTGCTTTTTTTTCGCACACCCAATACACTCTCACTTTTTGCCTGCTTCAGTGGCAAAGTTTTGTAGTTAAAAGTACTATTAAAATTCCATCAATAAAATTCCGTGTTAATTCAAAACTGTTTAAATTCTCTTTATTTGCGCACCTTTACAACGCACCCACAATACAAACGCATGGAAACTGATTGCATTTTTATTCACTTTTGTTTTTCGGTTGTTTATTTTGGGGTATTTGTTTTTTTTTTGTTTGTTTGTTCCGTTCTTTTTTTTCAGTGAGATTTGGATTTTGTTTTTCGTTTTTGTTTTATGTACTTAATGTTTATGACGACTATGAATGGATGGGCTTAACAAGCTATGAAATATTAAACTTGCTCATTTAAAAATCGATTTCGCTTTTTTTTTTATTTGCTTTTGTTTGTTTTTCATTTTATGTTAAATTACATTTAGACACATTTAGCAGAACAATTTTTGTTTGTGGTTGGGGGAGGGGGGGGGGTGGGGGGAGTGGGTATCGATTTTGTTCTAAATTCAACTTAAAACAAATCCGCCTTTTCAATAATATTATAATAATTTTATTCAGTTTTCGGTTCACTAACTTAATTTATGCTATTACATGTAAAAGTTTTTACATAAAAGTTATTTGTCTTTGAATAATAACTAGAAAGTGGTGCATGTTTCAGGGGGGAGAACGGGGGTCGTAGGTTGGTCATGGAACTGGCCAGGAATACAGGCTTACGGCACTATACACACACATGCACTCGCACTGTAGTTGTAGTTGTAGTAGGTGTTGTTCGTTTAATTAAATTAAATTAGTAGTTAGTATTTGTTGTAATTCGGTATCCATTGTGTGTGTGTGTGTGTTTTATTTGGATAAAGTTTACAAGCTAATCAGACATCTATATATATTTATATATATTTAAAACGTGGCACAAATCACAATTCAGATTTGTTGCAAGATCAAGATACAATTGATACGATTCGTTAAGGTATTACATTTAATTCTCCATAAGTTTATAAACTAAATTGGCTAAAATTGTGATTTTTTTGAACTGCTTTTGGTTTGCTTCGTAGTCGCGAAATCCCTAAGACCCTTTTGTTTTTGTTTGTTTGCCTGTGAATTGAGCACATGAATCGGAAATATTTTAACTTTTGTGTTATATGTCAGAGAGGAGCCGTTTTGTTTTCAAGAACCAAATGTTTGCTTAATGGAAAATTGCTTATTTGTAGTTTTTTTCGTTATTGATTCAGCTTGTTCTAGTCTGGCGCATGCAGTTTAAGGTAAATATTTACAATTTGTTGTTTACGTATAAATGGAAATATTTGAGTTGCAAATTGCTCGGATTATTCATTTGAACAAAGTAACTTAATTATGATGCATTTTTGTTACAACCAATTTTCTTGCATTTTGCGCTCTATTTTCACGTTTCTTTTGAATAAATTGTCTAGTTATTGTTGGCTAGATAATTTTAGTTAATTGTTTAGTGTTGCAGCATTTGATGCTATTCGTCGTTTAGTTTCAATTCTCCGTGTTAATTGCTTGTTTATGCATTCCAGTTGTCAGCAGCGTAAAGTCAAAATTGTACACAAAAAAACAAACACATATTGAACTAAACAATTTAAAATAAAACAAGAAAAATATATAAATTAAACAATTCATGCTACAGTCGCTTAGGCTAAGGTGTTAAAATAATGTTGTACAGAGCAGGGGAAAAGTAGGTGGAGCTTAGGAAAGAGCGGGGTGGGTAACTAGAGTTGGGTGCGAAGGCTACTAAAAGGCACAGGGCCTTTAAATAAAAACAAAGAAATGAAATAGAAGGTGCGACAGCTAGGTTCAGTACCTCTCCAAACAATTTTAATGCTTCTACAGAAACCAATTCCTAGCTTATCTCACTTTTGAACTAAGTTGTTGGACAAATTACAAGAAAACCTTTAAAATTTTAGCCAGGGGTCACCCCATTTGCTCAACCGTTTCGCCTTGTCTGCAAAAGCCCATTGACAAAAACACTACAACTACTGGCTTTGATCCACTTTGGTCATAAGAGGAGGGCAACAGGGGAAAATCCAGGAGCGAACCAAAACCTTAGGTAAAATAAGCTTAGAAACCGTTCTCGGTACCTAACCTTAGACTTTATGAAGGGTTCTCTAGACTTAACTTTCTGCCCAATTTCAGTAGCCTTTCAGCCTATATCAGGGGTGCCCGCACTCTATACGCTTCGGCCGCATTTGTAGTTGTTTTCTGCAAAGCCATTACGGGTATAGGACCCATGCATGACGAAATTGCAACAACAGCTTCGTATGTGTATCTCATCACTTGCTCTCCTATGCCTCTTGCGAAATTGAAGGCAAAAACAGTACGTATGCGCTGTCCGCAGCGTTGATTTCGTTTTTGCCGTGTGCAATTAGGCAATAACCGGGTTTCTAATTCGTTTTTTTTTTTGCTGTTGTGGCTTCGGAATTTGCTTTTATTTGTGTTGGTGACTGCGCGAGCATTAGGTGCTCTTTATTAATTAGTGTTGGGTTGTTCATGAGTGAGTGAACAAAATTGAGTTGTTCAATAAACTGAGCAAGTAAACATGCTCTTCATTAATTCGACAACTGCTAAGCTGGCACATGTCACATGTACACAAAGAGTTGTCCGTTGGATGATTTTGGTATCCATTTTGACTAGATATAAATCGATATAATTTTTGGATCGAAAATATCGATTTAATGTTAAATTGATCTTAGATAATCATCCAATGGAGCCGAAAATCATTCAAAGGATATTAACATTAAAAAAAGAAAATTTATCCAAATGTATCTGTTTTTTGCGATCGAAAATTAGTGCGCTTTGTTGATGTTACATTTATATGATTCTCACACTTGGTCTTAAAATGTCGTATGCGAGCTCGCTTAATACTTAATTAAGAAGTGTTCAAAATGTTCAGCCCCACTAATAGAATCCCCTTCTTTTATCCAGGAAACGTTTCTTAAACTGATAACTGTGTACTTTTTTTAAGAATTCCAATGGTTCCCGTTAGGACTTAAGATCAGCTCTTGAATGTTCTCACAGAAAATCTCAATAATGACATGTCTAGCTTTCTTCTTTCAAGCTCAAAAAAGTAATAACAGCAAATAAAAATGTTAATAAAACCTTCGACACGCACCCATCTCTAGTCGGAACAACAACAACATTAACTAAAGAATAAAACTAATAGTAGTTTACTGTACAATTGGCAGCTGCTGCTCATAAGGTGGTCGTATTAAACTCCAGTATCAGACTGTTGGTAGCACTCTCGGTGGCGGCTGCAGCCGCTGCTGCTGCTGCTGTAGATGCTGCTGCCGTTGCTGTGGTTGCAGTTAGCTCAAGTCAAGAAGTCATTATTGACTTGACGGGATCATCCAAACCTGCTCCCACACAGCTAAAGTCATTTAATTGACCCAAATGCTGAGCCTGCGCCTGACTAAGGCTCTGCTGGTGATGATGTTGCAGATGCTGCAGATGTGACGGCTGATTCTGCAGTTGCAATTGATGTTGCTGCTGCTGTTGCTGCTGATGGTGGTGATGGTGTTCCAGCAATAATGGGTTGCTACCATCCGCCACAGCTGAGGCAGCTGAACCGGCGCCGCTTATAAGACAATCACCTATATCATCTCCCAGTTGACGTCGTCGATTGGCCTGCTCCTGCTGGCAGCTGGATAAATTGGCTGCCTGTTGTCGCTGATCGTCGAGTATGCTGTCGCCCAGAAAGGAACCCAGTGAAAACTGTAAGGAATCGCCGCTGTTCTGGAGATTGAGTATGCTGTCTATGGCACTGGCCACATGTCGGCTAATGTCGTCGTCATATTCGCCGGTAACCACGGAAGCGCCGCCCAAGTGATTCACATGCATTTGCTGGGCATGTTGCTGCTGTTGCTGCTGCATTTGTTGTTGCAGGAAATGCTGCTGCTGCTGCTGTTGCGGATCCATAATGTTGGCATATGCCTGATGGTTGGCAAAGCTATGTTGCTGCTGCTGCTGTTGTTGCCAGCCGGCAGAACCGTCATGCAATCCCAGCATATCTGCATCGATTAAACCATGCTGCTGCTGCTGCACTTGTACATGTTGCTGCGAGGACATGGGAGAGGTGGAAGACGATGAGGTGGTGCACAGACGTTTGCTGCTACTTTCATCTTCCAAATCACTACTGGAGCCCATCAATTGACTATCCCAGTGTCGTTTGCGTGATTCTCCATTCACTAGCAGATTTTGGGTCTGGCCATCGGCGGTGCTGGTACTGCTGGACATGAAGTCACTGTAGTGTGCCTCCATGCTTTGCATCCAACGTGGATTGTTGTTGCAATTGAGCTCGATGTGATGTTGCTGCTGTGGTGTTGGCTGCTGCTGTTGGGTGGGGTACTGTGGCTGCTGTTGTGGTGGTTGCTGCTGCATGAAACTGGCATCCGGCACCCACATATTCATTTTGCTCTTGTGATTGGCCACCACCACGGGTGATTTCGAATCACCAAATATCTCATCCAAATTAGATTCAATATCATGAGCATCGCTGCTATTCTTCACATCCAAGTGCACGGGTGATTCACCAAACATGGCCTCTAGACGTGTCTCTACGGACTTTTGTACATCCGAGTCGCTGTTGAAGAACTCGCTGATGGCCGGATGTTGATTTTGTTCAGTTTCCATCGCCAGGGGCTGTTGTCGTTGACCGCTGCAGGAGGAGTTTTTGGCCGAATTGTTGGTAGTGTTCAGATGATGATCGCTGGCGCAACTGCTGCTGCTGCTGTTGCTGCTGCTGGTGGAGCTCTGATTGCTTTTGTCAATGCAGCCATTGGGAAATAGATCGGCCATGTGATGATTGTTGGTGGCACAGGAATTGTCGAGGAAATGTTGCTGCTGCTGCTGGCCATTTAGTTGTGGTGTTGGCGGCTCGTTGTTCATTAGATTAAGCTCCTTTTGCAGGCAATACCAGCTATCCTCTTGATCTACTTGCTCCACCACACCATTGCCTTTGATATGTGCTGCCGGCGGCTGTTGTTGTTGCTGCTGCTGCGGCTGCGAGTGTTGTGGTGGCTCTTCCATTTTGTGCTCTTGCTTTTTCATTATAAAACTAGGCGTCAATTCTGATTCAATATCAAAATTATCATAGTCCTTCTTTATATATCGATTTGTGGATTGTTCCTTTTTGATTAAGGTTTCATTGTTGTCCGGTTTCTCCTCTTGCTTTTTGCTATACGCCTTGTTCACATCGGCGCTATTTTTAAGCAAATCAAATTTATCCACTACGGCCTCATGAGTTTCTGTGGACTTCTCCATCGGCTCCAATTTAATTTCCTCCTTTATTTTGGCCTCCAATTGCATTATCTCCTTGTCTCCTCCGGTGGCTGGCTGTTGGCTGCTGTCCTGCTCTTCCTTCAGTTGTTGCTGCAGATCTTTAATGTCATTGATTTCACCCTTTAGATCGTCAATCATCAGTTGTTGCATTTGGAGCAGCTCCGAAGTACGGTGGGGCAACTGTAAGAATTGAAGTTGGGTTAATTAAAGTCTCAACTTTCTAGCGTTTGACTTACCGTTGACTCCTGAAGCAGTATCTCTTGAAATTTGCCATTCAACTGTCGGAACTTATCCTGGAAACCCAATGCCGTGGCCTCAAACTCATCGTCTTCATCGGAGGGCAGTTCTGCATCGTTCTCATGCATGCAGTGATATCTGAAAAAAGATCAAACGATTTTGTTACGCACTCGTTGAATTATTCTAGTGTTTTAAAGGAAATCCTAAGTAAAGAACTTGCTCTCAATTAATATGATACTCTTATGTACATAGCTTTACCATTACATATAGTTAAGTGCATCCATATGATCGCCAAGGTCTACACACCGATCAGCCTCATCTCCTTCCCACTCAAAACTCTTCAGAATATACAGGACTTACACAATCGCGAGTCATTGAACGGCCCTGGTGGGTTCAAATTCCGAAGTAAAATAACCGCAGATCCAACTTTCATTCGTGGAAGGTGTGGTAAGTCCAGTGAGCTGGATAATCTACAGCTTCTTTGGCATCGTAAACTGTATCGACCGACTTGTATGATACCAAATCACCTGGCAAAGACTGTCTGGAATCTGGAAGTCTCAAGCATTGTGCCACCGCCTTATGTGAACCTCTAACTAAAATATTTCAACTATTCCTAAACCATAGCTTTTTACCTGATATCTGGAAGGAATCCTTTATTTTACCACTTCATAGAAAAGGATGTAGATCTGATATTCATGCACCATTTATGGGCCCTCACAACCTCGAGCGCATACATGCCATGCCGTGACAAACAAACGTTTTCTCAGCCATAACATTAACTCTTCGAATCACATTGGCATGATCTTTAGCAAAGCAAAAGAGGTGTTGGCTTTTGTTAAGCGTTGGTCCAAAGAGTTTGATGACCCTTTCACCACTAAGCTTCTTTTCGTCTCACTTGTTCGACCAATACTCGAGTATTGTTCATGCATTTGGTCTCCGCAGTACGCAATTTACCAGGGCCTGATTGAGTCGGTGCATCGTATGTGGATAAAAAGTATGTGTTATCTCTGGTGTAGCGCGAGTCAGTTTGAACTCAGGGTAAGTCAGCGCTTTCAGCCTCCCCATTTTTGTGAAGTAATTGAGAAAAGGCTGTTAATTTGATTGTCATGCTCTATGGTATAATCTGTTCATTTGACCTTGATCATCTTCAATCATGATTCAATGTTAAAATGTTCAATCTCAATCATGATTGATCAAAGAGCTCTGGACCGCATTATTTTAGTTCAGGATCTGGGACTATTATTTGATCACAAGGTTGGCTTCAACGACCAATTCTGTCACAACCAACAAAGCTAAGAGTTGCGGGGTTTCAACAAGCGTTGGCCAAACGAGTTAGACGATCCATGCACAACCAGGCTTCATTATGTGTCTCTTGTTCGTCCATCGCTAGAGTTAAGCTCGAGCATCTGTTTCTTCTCTTTATTCGACCGCCTCCCTTCTGAACATGGCTACTCTAGGACTAGACACGGTGTTTCTTTTCTGCATAAGCTTGTTGTTGGTGATGTCGATTCGTTTCTACTCCTAAGTCTTCTAAGCTGTAACTTACCCTGCAGAGCAATTCGCCAATAATTATGCCCGACAAGATTCTTTTCCGATTCCTGTGTGATAACTATAATGACCTATACCACATATTGCTGCCATTAAGACAATTCCCTGATCTTTTAGCATTTTGTCAGCGCCGAATTTATAATCCAATCGATATCGTAAACAAGTTCTTCTTAGATAAGTAAACTATAGGTGCGACGTGTATTGCTTTCATAAGTCGTGACTTACCTTATCAGTCGCTTGACCGCCTCATCTTTGGTGCGGAAGGGCTTCACATAATCCGGATTTAGGCAACTCTCCTGATCAACCTCCAGTTGACGCACAAATCTGTGGAAAAAAGGTACGATTAAAGTCGACAGTTCACATGGGGGGAAATCAACTGTTCAATCAGTTTTGGCCTCAATTTGCTAAAAATCGGCATTTTTCAACCAACTACTCACAAGGAGAGGCGTGCAATTTTTGGCTTTGGCGTTGGCAGCTCATCCACTTTGGGCGGCGGCAGATAGATGGGTACAGATGGCAGGGAGGGCAACAAATTGGCCAGGCCTGGAAGAGTCGCAGGAGCTGCTGTTACGGCTGGCAACACAGTTGACGGCTGTGGTGGTGGTGGAGGAGGCAATAGCTGTGCGGTAGGTGGTGGTTGTTGCTGCTGCTGCTGCTGAGGTTGCAATGGCGGCATGGACAACAAATTGTTGACAGGCATTGACAAGGTCATGTTATTGTTGTTGTTGCTATTATTGTTGCAATTACTGTTGACCATTAGGCTGCTGGAGCTGGCAAAGATAAGTGGAGGCGGTCCACTCTTGTTAATGCTAGGAGGTGGCTGCTGCTGTTGCTGATGTTGTTGCTGGGTCACTGGCATTAGGTTCATTTTCTGCGGCAACATGGTGAGTGCTCCATTGGGCGGCTGCGGATTAGCTTGTGGCTTGCTACGACTGGGTGACTCTTTGGGTTTGAGCTGTGGCTGCTGCTGCTGTTGCTGAGGTGTTGCCGGCTGTTGTTGCATGTTGCCAGTGTGCGTTTTTTGCTGTATCTGCTGTAGCTGTTGCTTCTGCTTGTTGGCGGCTTGCTGATGCTGTTGATGTTGCATGGGATAGATGTGTATGCGCTGGGAAAGATTCTGCTGTTGCTGCTGCTGTTGTTGTTGCTGTTGTACATTAGCTGCTGCTGCTGCTCCAGCCCCGGTGGACGAATGGTTGTTGGGTTGCACCACATTCGCTGGCAGAGCTGCCGTTTTCAAGGACTCTGCTGCCTGCTGTTGCTGCTGTTGTTGGAGTTGCTGCGGCATCAGACTGAAGCTGCCATTGCCATTGGGCAGCACACCCTCTGGTGTGGGCACCTCCTTACCCGAGGCCAATATACGATGCTGCTCGGCAAACAAACGCTGCAAGGCTACATTAATCTCTGCATCGCTCATGGGCTTGTTGAAGGCGGCTATGGCCGCCGGATCTATGTCCGGCGATATGGGTAAAGTGGGCAGAAAGGTCTTGTTTTGCAGTTTGATGGTTAGGAATTGAATTTGCATTTGCACCTGCTTGAAAACCTGTTGCATTTGTGGTGTCAGCTGGATGGTCTGGACGCGGGAAACCGTGTTCGGTTGCTGCTGCTGCTGCTTGGGCGGCGGCGGCGGCTGTTGTTGCTGCTGCTGTTGCTGTGGAGGCGGTTGCACTTGGGCGGCCGCTGCTGCTCCTGCTGGAGCACTGCTTACCAGAGTTGTGGTGGATCCCGCTGCAGTTGTGATGGTGCCACTGAAACCTGCTGCTCGCTGTTGCTGTTGTTGCAACATGGGCGTCGACGACGTCTGCTGTTGCATGGGCGCCGTTACACCCACCAACTTCGTGCCACTTGTCGTCTGGAAGGGCTGTATGCTGCTGCTCATGGTGGTGGTGGTGGTTGTGGTGGTCTGACTGCAGCTACCCACCACCACCATCTGTTTGCCACTGGCCACATTGGGTTGTACAATCTGCACTGGATTGTTGTTGGGTTTCTGCGACAGCGGATCCAGCTTGGGCATGGGCTTAACCACGCTGGCGTTCTTCAGATTAGCCAACTCGGCTGCCGTGGAGGTGGCCTTGGGTTTGCGCACTGGTTTCTTTTTTACCACAGCTCCCGTGCTGGTGGCTGCTCCTCCTCCTGCTCCTGCATTAGATCCAGCCTTGGCCGGTTCCAGTTTGGCTTTACTTTGATCTATGATGGGCGCCACATTGGCCACTTGTTTGGTCACTGTGGTGGTGTTTGTAGTGGTGCTGGTGCTGGTGGTGGTCAATGTGGTGGTAGCCGTGGTGCTAATGGCCAATCCATTGGTAATGGGCTGTATGGGATGCACGATTTGCTGTTGTGGCGGTTGCGGACGCAGCGGTAGGGAGGCCGTCTGTTGAGAAGGCAGCGGATTGACATCATTGAAGTGCAGTTGTCCCAGTTGCAGACACTGAGCCAGCTGCTGGGCATTAATGCCAGCCGGAGCGATTAGTAAGCGCTCGGTGGGGCCAATGGAGGCAGCTGTTTGGCCCGCACTCATGGCGGTGATCTGATTGGTAACGCTGTTGAGACAGAAGAGCTGCTGGGTACTGGGATCAATGGGCGGCAGGGCTATGTAACGTTGCTGTCCACTATTTACTATCGGTGGCTGAGGTGCTGGGGCCTGGGGTTGAGTCTGCTGCAGCTGCTGTTGCTGCTGATGCTGCTGGACGAGTATTTGAGAAGTCACTGGCAAGTGGGGGAAGGACAATGTAGCTTCATTTGTCTTTAGAGGCATTGTCGGTGGTCTTATGGTGGCTGTGGTTGTCGTTGTGCTAAGCATCGTACTGGTGGGCTGAGCTGGCTTCCTGTTGTTGGCTACTGAATGGAAATAAAGGGGAATCCAAAGATCAGAAATTTGGCAAGCAAAGAGCAACAGACTCTCAGCTTAGAGCACAGAGCTGAGAGTCAAGAGCTGGGTACAGCTTGAGTTTGATAGGAAGACTAGGTGAATGTGGCGTAATGGGTGGGTAGGTTAACGACTCATGTGCAAGGAAATAGGACAAATCACAAAATGCGATGGCTAAGAGCAACAAGTCATTCTCCCACATGCTTCTTAAGTGCCAACCTCGGGTGTGTCGATGAATTCAGTTTTTGTATTCAATCATAGTCGTAGTTCGCTCAGCGACGAATTTCGTGAAGATCGTCCAAAATCGGTTGTTGTGCCAGAAAACATCAATGCTGTGCGTGAACCGTGAGATTCTGGCATCCCTAAACATTAGTTCAAACCGGCATAGGTTTGCTCGCGTTGGATTCCGGATAATTTGAGAAATTGCTCAAAAAATGGCTCGTGTGGACAGAAATGCTGAAAAAATACGATCGCAGTGCTTAAAAAGTCGTTTATAAGATCGTCACAGGTGACGAATCATGGACATATGTATGCGTTTGAGCCGGAAAGAAAACAGCAATCGCCATGTGGGTTTTCCAAGACGATCCAAATCCCACAAAAGTTGTTCGCACACGATACACTGCGATGCAAATGGTCGCCTGTTTCTTTGGGCGAATGGGTCATGTGGCCACTGTTCCGCTTGATCTAAGTAGGACGGTTTTGAGTGGAACACGACCATTTCTTCGACAGAAGTCTTCGAAGACGAATCACTCTCCATCATGTCAATGCGAGATCTCCCACATCGCGTCACACAAGCGCCTTTATGTCGGGTTGATCCCAAACATCAAAAATAAACTAAGAGGTGAAAGTTTTTCTACGCCGTACGAAGCTGTTGATGCGTTTTAGACCCATGTTTTGGAGGTGCCTCAATCTAAGTGGAAAAGTGAAAGCTTCTGTGTGACCGGGTGTGGCTCAGCGGTTAGTGTGTGCGACCGCTGTGCAAGATGTCAAGGGGTTGATCCCGCCTCGAAACATCTGGTGAAGAAGATTTTTCTTTGAATAAACTTACACACCCGGTCACCTTCACTAGCTGTTGGCTTCTCAAACTGCCGTTCGGATTCGGCGTTAAACTGAAGGTCCCTTTCTCTTGGGCGAAAATTAAAAGCACACAAGCCAAGACATTAAGAGGAGCTCGGCTTTGGCCCTTTGGGCCGTGTCAAGCTAAATAAAAAAATAAAAGCTTCTGTAAAATTTGTCGAAAGGAGAAAGACGAGTAGTCTGTCACCCGCTCAAAAACAAAAGTTTATTGTTTTGGACTCGTAGATATTTCTAAGCTCTTTCTTTGAAGAAGAATCCTCGTCAATCGCCCTAACCTCAGAGCTAACCACTTAAAAAGTGTTCCTTAGACTTGATCTATTCTTTCCCTAGCAATTCCCAATTCAAACTCAAAGTACTTAATTTCCAAGTGGTTCCAAGTTTTGTAACTTACCTTTGACTTCGATCTTGGGTGCTGATGCTGGCGCACTAGACACCGTAGCTGCTGGACCAACTTTGCCCAACTGTTGGTGGACTGTGGCTGCCTGGGGCGGCTGAAGCTGCTGCTGCTGCTGGTGTGGCTGTGGTTGTTGTTGTTGCTGTGGCAGTAGCGACGATTGGGTTAGCTGAGCTAATGGTTTGTTTGCATCGCCACGCGTGGGTTCATTAATAATGGTCACATTGGGCAGTGCTCCCTTCAGCAGAGCCTGCAGTATCAGTTGCGATTGATGATCTTGCGGATTGTTGGGATCATGCCTTAGGATTAAACGTTCGCACTGCTCTGATACGGCCAGGGTGAGGCTGCCTGTTAGCTGCGGCACCAGAGCTGCAGCCGAGGCGGGTGAACCCACCGATATGGAGAGATTACCCGGAATACCAGTGAGCTGAGGTGGCAGCATGTTAGAGGGAGTGGGAGCGGGGGTGGTTACCGTGGGACCGTTAGGAGGTGTGGCTTGTGGTATGGCCACCAGTTGCATCTGACGACCATCGCTGGACAATTTCAGGGCTGTGGTGGCGGCGGACTCATTGCTGGGAGTCGCTGGATTGGGCTGAAATACTAGCTGGGTTTGTTGCTGTGCTGCCGGTGCTCCGCCCATGACAGTGGCTCCCGGTGGCAGGATGGGCATGATCTGTATCTTATTCTCCACGGCACTGCTGACGGGCAGGGCGGACTGATGATGATTCTGCACCTGTGAGATCTGTATGTTGCCTATTTGACTGGGCACGGTGGTGGTCGTGGAGCTGGCCAGGCCATGGGCTAGCATGAGAGTGGAGGTGCAGGTGCTGCTGCTGCTGGTGCTCACCGGTGGGGTGGTGGTGGTGGATGATGATGACGTGGGTGTGGTCAAGTTGATGGTACTTATGCTGGTGGTGGTGCTCGCCTCCGGTTTCTTGGTATTTCTACGCACAGCGGGTTTTCTACGTGGCTTTACCGCCGCCGTGGTGGTCACGGGCGTGGGAGTTGCTGAAGCTGTGGGCGTGGCTGGCATGGCTGCTGCGGTGGGCAGACTAATGCTGATGGTGGACGCCGCCGAGGTGATCTTGGCCGCTGCTGCGGCCGCTGCAGCTGCCTGTTGTGCCAAATGCTGCTGTGCCTGCTTCTGTATCTCCTCCGCCGTGGGCAAACGTGGCGTTGATAAGGTATACGGTGGTAAAGTTCCAGTTCCCACACTGGTGGTGGTGGTGGTGGCATCGCTCGGATCAATCTTAATGAGGATATTTGGTATTTCGGTGGCTTCGTTCAGAGGCTGCGGCGCCGGTGGCTGGGGTGCGGGTATGGTCAAAGTGAAGGGTAGACCATCGCTGCCGTTTTGGTTGGGTATAGAGATCATGATATCATTGGAGCCGGCTGTGGGTGCATTGGCATTGGTGGTCTCCTCATTCACTTGACCATTGTCCAGGCCATAGTCCTCGTCATCTTCATCGTCGCCGGTGATGCCGCAAAACTTCATGACATCGCCAAGATCCAGTTTACCATTGCTAGAGCGTTGGATGTGCGTGGGTGGTGGCGAGGGCGTTTTTGGACGCACGGTCTGTGGTGTGCTGGGGGGAGTAGGGGCCACCTTTGGCGGCGTAGTCTCTGGGACGACCGCTGGTGGCTTTTTCTTGCGCGGACGCGGCTTCTTCTTGGGCTCTGCCGGGACGACGGTCTGCTGCTGTTGTGCCTGCTGCACTTGGGATTGCGTCTGCTGGAGCTGATGCTGTAGCTGCTGGATCTGTGCCTGCTGCTGTTGTTGTTGCTGCTGCTGCAATTGAATGGTGGCCATGGCCGCCTGTTGCTGCTGCTGCTGCAAGACCGGCACCGGCGTGGGCTGACGCAGTGGCTCGGGCGTTACTGCCAGCGGCACATGTGCGGGCGAGGATTGTGTAAACAGCTCGGCTGGATTGCTGGATCCATTGTTTGTTCCCGTGCTCGCCGCCGGCGTCTGAAAGGCCGTGGCTATCTGCTGTAGGTGGGCGCCATTCAGCTGATTCAGATTGATGGTCGCTCCGCTCAGACTCTGCTGCAGATGGGCCGGCAGTTGTGAGATGGCCGTGAGGCCATTGGGCATTTGAATTTGTGCCGCCGCCGCCAGCTGTAGATTCTGCAGCTGAGCGGCCACACTCTGGCCCAGGTTAATGGTGGCCGTTGTGGCGAACGGCTGAGATCGTGGCGCCTGCGCCTGGGCCAAGGCCGCATGCAGACCGCTCAGCTGAGTGCCCGTCTTGATGGCGCTCTGGAACTGGCCCGCGGAGGCTGTCTGGTGGATGAGGTTCGCCTGCGAGGATACTATAAAGGTGGGCGCGGCAGCCAGCTGCATGGTAGCGCCATTGGTGCCCACAATACGCAGCAACTGTTGCTGGGCTGCCTGCGGCAACTGGGGCTGTCCTCGGGAGTTTTGTATGACCAGGGAGGGGGTGGTGGTCAGCTGCGGCGTGGGCGGTCTTAGGATGAGCTGTACACCCTGGGGATTCTGTTGCACCAGCACTGGCATCTGGTTGAGCAGCAACTGCTGAGGCTGGTTGGCGGTGGCCGGCAGAAGGATCTGCTGCTGCTGGTTATTGGCATTGGAAGTGGCCTGTTGCGGCTGCGGCGACTGCGAGATCTGTGGAATTTGCGCTTGATTTGAGTTCTTGGTCTTGGACTGATGCTGCTGCTGCAGTTCCTGCTGTGGCTTCGGTAGAATCTGTTGTGGGGCTTTGCTAGACTTGGTGGAGCCAGACGGCAGGGTGATGCCCGGATTGCTGACATAGCGCTGATGCTGATGTTGCTGCTGCTGTTGATGTTGCTGAGCTGCTGGCTGCTGTGGTGCGGTGGCTATAAGCTGACCCTGCGGTCCTTGTATAAACTGAAACACTTGCTGTGCCGGCTGCTGCTGCTGGTGCTGCTGCTGCTGGTGGTGAGAGCCACCTGTGATGGTAAACTGTTGCTGCAGCATTTGCACTGGCTGTGGCTGCGGCGTGGGCGGCTTAATGGATGCCGCTGTTATGGAGCTGCTGGGACTTGGTATGGGACTATCCGCTATCAGAGGACTGCTGCTCTGGTAGTGCTGAAACTGCTGCTGCTGCTGTTGGCTCACCACCGTGGTTGGCGGGGTGGCCTTTTTCGCTTGACCTTTTGGGCTACTAACCACATTTGCTGTCGCAAACGAAGTGGGCGGCGTGCTGATTGCTGTTGCGTTGAGTTGCCCATAGCCACCGGCTACTGTGGAGATGGAGGTGGGCGTGGCAGCGTTGCTGCTGAAGATTTGATGTGTTAGCTGCTGTTGCTGCTGCTGCTGTGCCTGCTGCTGCTGTTGCAGCTGGTGATGCTGCTGCTGTTGTTGCTGCTGGCTGTTGGTACGCTTGTTGCCCTTCTGCAATTGCAAGAGATTGAAGTATAAACTTTCCTTTTCTCTGACATACCACCTCTCCCCCACCTACCTTATTCAGCTGTATATTGTTGGAGCCCACTAGAGTGGCATTTAGCTCATTTCCAATGGCATTGCTAGCACCTGCACCGGTGGCTATGAGACCACCAGTTGTCACGCCAATAACCGTTGTGGCAGCTGCCGGCGATTGGGAGGGGCTCGGCTGAAAAACAACAGTTCCAGCATTGGGACTGCCATTCGTGAACTGATGTATGGATTGTCGCCTGCCAGGCGTCGCCGCCTTGCGCTCCTGTCAAAGCAGACTTAGTATGGAGAAGTAGTTAGGAGTAGAGCAAACTTACGTGTTCCTGTGGATTACTGTTGGCGTTCACTGGATTGCCACCGGCTACAAGCACCACATCCTGTGGAAATGGTGATAGCGATGGTGATGGTTGCAGACGGGGACTAGCTGAGATCGATGGTGATGGACTGGGCGTCAGAAACGGACCCGGAGGAGACAATATTCCTGCAAAGCAAGCAAATGAAGTAAAGATTAAATGTGGGTTGACCCAAAAATATGTCTAAATCGGAGCAACACATCAACTTTTGGTACGTGACCCAAGTGATGAAATGTGCTGCTCTCAGTAAAGAACTGTTTACGGGGGTGGCCTTTGAAGTTTTGGGTACAAGCGATTCCATGTTTACTAGGCAAAGTTGAAAATAATTGACAATTTAGAATTGGAAGCTAATGGTTGTAATCCTTCTATGCTGCGAAGGTTCATACCCTTCTTAAGTTTCGGTTCAGGGTATGTTTTGAGAGGCTAAAAACCCGAACCAAAGCCGTTCTGCGGGGTTCAGTTTTGAACGGTTTGCAGCCTTTGTCTACTCTAAAGCTTGTTAGCTATTCCAGAAACTCAATGGACAACCCTCGTAAGTATGTACTTTATTATTTTGTTTGTAGGCTGTAATTTCCTCTTTGTCCAAAACAAAGTCAAACTCCAGCTGAGAAAAGAGATTCACAAACACACACACACACACACACGCATATCCATAATTTAGTTTGTCCGGCAACGGGTCGGGTCTGAGAACCAGTTTCGTTTGCGTTTGGAAAGTTCTTTGCACTTCTTCATTTTGAGACACTGTTTTTAGTGTTCCCCCCATGGTGTTGATGGTCTCTTGGGCATGTGGGACTTATTGGCCAAAAGTAGTAGCTAGCAGCAGTCAAAGCAAAGCTAATTGAATTGAGATTACAAATGCCCTCACTTAAGGCTCAAACAAAAATATTTATACCACATTGATTTGCATTTGCAAGGAAAAAAGAATCGTATCCCTTCTCTTTGCCGGACAATCAACAACGCGTTGGATAAACGTACATGAACATTCATCATCAAACTCAACCTCATCGAGCTTTATCGGCTTCCTCCTATGTGCAATCGCCATCATTATCGACAGTGAAACTAAACGTAAAGGAATTTAACAAGCGCCCAGCATCTCTGGCCCTTCTGCTGCTGTCTGCTGACAGCGGGAGTTGCCGCCATTGAAGCACCATCATCATCATCTCCATCGTCGTCAATGTGAAATATTCGTTGGCAATGACGACAATCCGAGATTGTATTTATTATGCATGTTGTTGCCTTAGCAATGAGCCAGGATGCGCGAGCACACAAATTAAAAAAGAAAAACTACGTTCCACGTATAACCAATAAATGGATGGATGAAAGCTTTCGATGAGCTTGATAAGCCATTAAAATACATTTCGAGTTATGACTAAATTTAAAGGACTTTAAAATATAAAGTATTTTCTAATCGGATCATTCAGGGCACAATTGGTTAGGGCTTTAGAACTCAAGCAGAATTCACAATGGCAAGGGGAAATTTTAATCTGGACCTTCGATTTCACAGCCCACATATTTAAAATCGTAGGTCGACATGGCGAATTGCCCCTCAAATTTGTTGAGATCTAGTCTTTGCACCCTCCGTTATATGTATCTATCTATCTATAACACATTGATGCATATGCAAATCCTTTTGGAATGTGTGTTTTCTCCTCGAATCGGAAAATGCTAAAATGAACTGTTTAGGGAACGTTTTAGAAACAATCTTTAAATAAACATCAGAGCACGGAGTTTTAAAATGTTCTTTTTGGTATAAGTCAGGGAAAAGTAAAGTTTAGTAGGTTAATTTGATAACTAGTAGAAAAATGGCTTCACCTACCAAATTTTTTTCAGATTTAAGAAGATAACATAGCTCTACAGAACCTTTCAACATAGAACGAAACCGACTTTTGTCGGTATCTCTTTGTCTATATCTCAACAACTAATTGGAATTTTACTTTACTGTCTTTAGCTATTTTGTAGCTCTTAACCAGGCCTACAAAACACAGTTTACAATCGATTTTTGGTAATCGGAACTGTTTCCAATTCCGATCAATCCAATTCGAAAGTGGTAACAGGCCAGTATATTTTAGTTTGACTGTAAAGGAAATTTGATCTGTCCCTGCAAACATTTTGTCCTGTTACTTATCTCTCTCGTCAAAGGGAGAGTTTGGCGATAGTTTGAGGGGAGAATTTGGGGATAGTTTGGCGATTTACACAAACCAATTACATTAGGTAACGCACTTTTATCATTCAAGAGATAAATAAGCGATCATCCGATCGGGATATTGGCGATACATCAATAAGCTGACCCGAGCTTCATCTGCTTGTTTTATATTAAGAGTCCACGGAATAATAACTTGAGAATTACAAGTGGTGTAATCTATGCGATATGCCAGAAATAAATTGATGAATACCTTTAGGCAATATAAGTAGTATTTTAGCCGTGTGCGTTAGTGCAACTGGTTGAGACGGCATTCCAATCGTGTTCAGTCCGACGGTCCCGATTTCGAATCCCGGTGTAAGTATAAAGTTTATAAAAATTTATATAATTCGTACATTTTCAGAACTTTCTCTTAACGTTAGGAAGCGACGTATTCTTATCTCCAGGAAGAAACGCTTTTTTATCCCTCAGAAGTTTTGTTTTTTTTTTTCCTATCGCTTTTTTCGCTCAGAAGAGACTTTTCCTATCTCCCAGAAGTAAATAATTTAAGATGTGATTAACCGATGTTGGAAAATCCACCTTCGGGGTGGGAAAATCAGCGGAAAATTTCATTCGATAGACATGATTTTCGGTTTCAGAAGTGATTTTCCGATGTAGGGAAAGTCCATCCTGTATAGTGCAAAATGGGTTGCAGTGTTGGGATCAAGGCTAAACGTTTCTATTGATCCAATCTGTATGGGAGGGAATAGTAATAGAAACGGATCTGAATGCAGTTCGGTTTGTAAGCTGTCTAAATATGAAAAAAGTTCTCAAAGGTCCAATGTGAGAAAATGAGGTTCGAAGATGGGTCAAGGGACCCAGCACTATATCTCCTCAACTCGGCGTTGTACTACCAAGTAATGACTACAACACACTCCTTGAAGTAATCAACATAAGAGATACACTTCTTTTCTCTTTTAATATCCATTTTAACGTACTTAGCCAGTAGTTTATATTTTACATACATTTTTGTCGCTGGTTAACAGCTGCGGCCGTGTCGGTTGGCCGGTAGTTGGTCTGCAATTTTGCCTGTTTTGAAATCGATTGGGGGACTTCTACGTCAACTTGCATTAACTAAAAATATTCCTTAATTTCGCATACATTTAAGTAAAGACACTTTCTTTAGAATCTGCTTTAAAATGATGTTTAATTAAATATTTTCCAGAGTGTAAGTACAAGAGAGAGAGAGAGAGCGGCTACCAGTAATTGCAAAGGAAAACCACAAACGAAAAGCGAAACGGGGGGAAAAACTAAAGCAAAAATCGACAAACAGATATATACTTGATATGCACGTACAGGAGGCGACGGCGACGGCAACGACAATGACGATGGGATACAACCAAACTTTGACTGTGCCGAGGAGACGCAGATGAGCGCACTTTTGGCTGGGCTGACATGGATACATGTCGGCGAAATGGTTGTGTATAGATGGATGGATGGATGGCTGCTGCGGCTCGGCTTGGTTGGTAGCCCAGCCTGATGGCCATTTACTTGAGTGTCTGGGGCAAAAAAAAACTTAAAAAAAGGAGAGGCGGTGGAGGAGATCACGTTATTTTGCATTTTGTGCAGGAGCCGGAGAACCGAAAGCCAAACGGCAGTTGTCCGCGTCGCGAGATGAATCCTATTTACAAGGCCCAACTCTGACTGAGTGCACAGTTCCCTATTTGTGTGTGTGCCTGTCAAAGTCAGTAAAATTTTTGTCGGTTTCAGCGAAGGAAAAATGTGAAGTGCAAAAGGTAGTGGCAAAAAAGTGTTTGCTTTTTCTGTGTGCGACGACGAGTTGAGTTGGTGGCCATCATCATATGACCTGCTCCAACGTTTGCCTTGAAAGCCCCTTGAATTAGGTTTAATTTAGTTTCCTAGCACTCTCACTAATGGGTTAGGGTTTGATTAAAAAATTGTCTATGATTTTACAAAGGTAGCTTTTTCTTGCGCGTTCCTTCGCGGTTTCCGGGCGTGTTTCTATGTTTCGATTGAAGCTAGCAATTATACCCTGTACCCATTTATCCATGCGTAGAAAGGGTATTATGTTTCGCAACAAAATTGCGTTTAAGTGTATGTGTAAATGCTCGTATCCAAGCAAATTGATTAAAAAACACACAAAATCCCGGACACGGGATATTTTCGACACTCGAAAGCGGCGCCCGTGTAAGTAACAGTTTAAGATGAGCGTAGGGAGGAAAATTCGTCCAGAATTAATATTCTTCTGTCCCGTAACTAACCCTAATCCAAATTTGCAATACAAGCTTGTCCCGAACATATCACTTGTTTGGACATTCAATTGAGAAAAATCGAAATTACATAATAATATGTATGATATATTGAACCAAAGCTACTGAACATAACCGTGGTTCGATTATCAGGAAAAACCATGTTTTAAGCCGAACCGATGGCCTCTTTGAATGGTAGAATGTCTATTTTATATGAGGAACTCGATATCTTATAAACGCGTTGGCAGACCCGAACTACAAGGCTATAAATTTCGGCTTGTTTCAGCTTTTCGAATGTTTAATATTGAAAAGTAAACACACATTTTCTAAACACACATTAGCTACATCTAATGTTAGGATGATATTGTGAGCTTCTTCCCAAGATCAGAGCACTCGTCAACCTATGAATCGATACCCCATTTGGATATTTTACCTCCTTCCTCCTTCAAAAAGTCAGCCCCTCGCACCATATCGTAAAAATATTGCCAGAAATGAAATCGAAGCACCCAAAAACCAATTAAACGATACCCCATTTGATTCTTTTGTTTAATTTTACCCCGTCACCCTCGATAAGTCGGCCCCTCACCTCCGATTGGCAAAAATATTGCCAGAAATTAAATCAGAGCGAGCATCCATTGATAGTTGATAGATAGCTCTATGTAGAAGATAAGAAATCGGTTCTAAGTCTATATTTGACAAGGTACAAACCGGCTATGACCCATTTTATGCCGCGCAGCACGAAGTTTTTCTTGGGTAATTGGGACCCAGTAAGCACGAATCCGAAGTCAAACAATTCTACCTGCTATAGTTGCGCCAGGTGAGATTGCTCGACAACTCGAACAACGGCGGTAGGGAACAGTTTAGATAACTTGTATAGATTCAGTTGTTAGAGAGCAAATACACCAATATGTTGTACATTGTTCATTTACATTGGACATTTACGCCATTGTTCGATTATTCGAACAGACACTTTCGCAGATGTCCTGAGGTCTCTTAGTCCTAAGTTTTCAACGGGTTTTCTTTTTACGGACTACGTTTAATTTTTGCTCAAATTAATACATATTTTTCGGAAAAAAAATATTTAGTGTTTTGTGTTTTTTTTAGCTTGTTGAATTGATGTCTTCATGTAAGGTTTTTTTTAACCCCCATTTGGAGCCCACCTGTAAAGTGGAGGGCGACCTAAATATTTTTTTCTGAAAGCCAATAAAATTTACTATAGAATAGTTTATTTACTTCAACAATTGGTTTTACCAGATCCCATAAAAAATTGTTTTATATATAATTTTACTGTTTTACTGCTAGTCGAACAGCGGCATCAAATGGGTTAAACGAACACCTGATTCCCGGTTTTGTTGGGCGTTTTGGGTCCTTGAAAACGAACCTAGAACGTCCTGAGTCGGCCCCCCTTTGCTTGGAAAAAGGTTCGGTTCAAGGAATCAGTTTTTGTAAAACTCGTCAATTTATCACAAATTCTTGGCCAGATAAAAAAACCTTTGCTGTATCGGAGCATTATTATTTAAAAATTATATCCGAAAACTAAATTAAGCATAAGTCAATTTGGAAAACAAGCCTGCTGTTTCACATTTTAACATCCAGAAACATCTGTCATGTTAGAGGGGTCTTATGAATGATATCTTTAATGAATACGATCAATTCGGGTTTTGATTAATGTTATTAATAGCACAAATATGTGTGTAATTTCCCTGTAGTTCAACTGGTTTCAAGACGATACCAGGCCTATCGACCTGATGCATCACTGAGCGTCAGTCGCGTCGTTAACGACAGGTAATGCATCACAGCGCTAGTCTAGTGCATGAACTATATGGTGCACCTATCACCACACTAACGACTGGTAAGGCAGGGTCGTACCGATCAGTACGTTTTACGGACATTCCCATACAAAATTCGTTAGGCAAATACATGGCCGGTAGTTGGTCTGTTGGTTGGCTGGTTTTGAACAATTTACCATTAAATGCTCAACGATCTAAGATCCCATGAAAAGCTTACCCAAAATGAGGTGCGATAAATGCAGCTTATTTTAAAGTTCTTTTTTATTTCGTTAAAAAGAGTTCGTAACGTCGACTTTTTAATACGATTTGCAACCAGGTTTATGATATACAAGATCGTACTACAAACATTATGTTGAGCAATCAAGTTGCAGCTTCCAAATGCTTAGTCAGTTGCCATCCCAGTCTTCACTTTTGTGCTAAATTTCTTGTCAAAGAGAGCGCAGAAAAATAATGTTTATTTATATGCGAGCACACAAACTAACAGAGGACACTCTAGAGACAACGGAGCCGCATGGTAGGAGTAGAGTGGTGGAGTAGGGGTAAGGGGGTAGGTGTCCCACCTTATGGTTTCGCATATTTTATGTGGCACTCTGTGTGTGTGTGTGTGTAAGCTTTTGCCTTTGTTGTTTCATTTATTTGGTTGACTGGTATGACCTCAGCCTGGCGGCTCCTCTCCATCCTCCTGCCCTGCCCAAGCTGCCGTAGGACTTTTGCTAAGTAGAGAAGGAAGAGTGCTACAAGCGACGCCGTTTTGAAGTTTTCATCCTGCGAGTCTGCTGTTGTTTCTGGCTGGCTGGCTGGCTGCTGCTGTTGGTCTATTGTCACATTTTGCAACAATGGCAGCCGTGCGCGAATCGGACTCCAAAAAGGATCCGAGTAAACGAGTGCCAGGCAGAAAACAACTACAACAACAAGGAGGAGGAGGAGGGAAGTGCTCGGCTATGCATTGGTATATGAACTGTTGATGGTGTTATGGCGATATGTCGCTGACTACAGCCTCAGCCTCTTAGCCACCCCAATCCGTCCGTTGCTACGCGCTTATAAGTAGAAGCATACAAAAAATACAACAAAAAATAACAATACCAAGGCAGGACGCATTGGGACGGGACCAGCAGGGGCAGGCATATAAGACAAGCGCACCGAGCGCAAAGCATGTGGCTCCTCATGGAGCGGATAAAAATGATATAAAAATCGATAAGTAGAGGCACGTTTGAATGAATGTGCGGTCCTCTCCTATGCATGAGAAGAAGATGAAGCAGGAGGAGGAGGAGGGCGAGAGATGGTGGTGCTGGTACAGACAGCGATGGCAGCAATGATTTTGTTAGATGTATGTATACTTTATGTCTGTATGTTTCGTTGATAATTTCTTGGAAACGTGCTCAACACACAGTGGCTAGTTACCACTTTACTACGCCTCTCTTATTACAATTTTTTCTGTATCTTTGGGTTACATTTTTCCCACAGATTATAGGAAACTTCAATTTATTGCTTATTTAAGTGGTCAACTAAGAAGTAATGGATTTGACTGTGAGTAAGTCAAGCAAATGATACATATTTCCCAAATTAAACTATTTGAGATTTGAGAAATTCGTTCCTGTTCGAACTTTTATCGATAGATTCTAACATTCTTGTTGAGAGTCGGAAACTGTTTTTGAAAATTTTCATAACCTGTTTTCTCGGTTTGCTCTCCTAATGTAAGCCTTTAATCAAACAGAATTGATCAATAAAGTTCAATAATTATCGGACCGTGTATTCAATTATATTAATGCAGTTGACTAGAACAACAAAAAAAAAAAAAACCAAGCACCCTTCCCCTCTCAACAATTACACTAAATGTAAGGTGCATTAAATATTCATTAGGTGGCTATAGAAAACTGACAGCCAACAAATTGGCATTGACAACAAAAGCAAAATATTCAAAACAAATCGATACTAAAGTAAGTACAAAGCAATTGTAAAATGAATGAATGACTTTGTGTCAAAAGTTCAAAATTTCGGCTAGTTTGGCTTTAATTAAGTGCCTAGGCTCGGTAATTGATTATCCCACAGCGGATTAACCATGAGTGCTAACAGGTTTTCTTGTTTGTCACACAGCTAAATGGCGGTGTCATTAGCACTTTATGCATGATTTCACATATCAATGTTGTCAAAGTGAGATTCCACTACTTGAGTCTGCTTTTTGTGTGGTTTTTGAGTAAACAAAAATTTTTTCAAAATTAATTACAAGTCGTTGTAAGCTTTAACAAGTAAAAAACTATCAACAAATTTGAAGCTTAAATATTTGAGGGAAGTTTGATGAGTGATTGACACTGCTCTTGACATCTACCATCCGTTGATGGTCTTGAGCCAAATGTTGAATTTGTATTTGTATATTTTATACAATAATTTCATTTTCGCTTTGAACAATGCTAGCTGAGTGAATTCCAAAGCTGATTAATAGGTGGCGCCTCCTTTGGACCCAGTTTTTTACACGACAGCTATTCAATTGTGCTGAAGCAGATAATAGTTTAAAGTTTAAAGACGCTATCATTGAAAACAAAAAACTTTTCTTACTACAACTAGTTTTTCGACCGATCGTTCTTATGACAGCTATATGCTATAGTCATCCGATCCGTTCGGTTCTGATAAATGAGCAGCGTATTTGCACTTAAAGACTTCGTGCAAAGTTTGGTCAAGATAGCTTTAAAACTGAAGGAGGAGATAGCATAGAAACAGGCGGGCATGGCTAAATCAACTCAGCTCGTCATGCTGATCAAGAATTTATATACTTTATGTGGTCGGAGATGCTTCCTTCTATGCGTTACAAACATCCGGACAATTTTATAATACCCTCTGCAAGGGTATTCCATATATCATCCATTCCATATGTCAACCTTAAAATATGGTCATCAATTTTCGACAAATTTTCGCTGAACTGTCGAAAATCCAGGGCTGTAAACCAAAAAATATATACGGACCTATGATTTGAGGTTCGAACCAAAATTGATCAATCGTTAAGGCGCGGAAGTTTAAGGTTCAAGGTTTTTGGCCAACGGTTTTGGTTCGAACTTTGGTTCGCTCCTGTTTTTTAAAGTTTTAATAGATAAGCAACTAATTAATTAGCTTAATATTCACAATACTCTGGTCCGTTCCCGTTTTTGAAGCAAAATTTTATTTCTTCTATTCTTCTGTCATTTTTGTATGAAAATTTTACTTTACTTCTCATTAATTCACATCTGGAAACAGGCCTTTATCTTCAAATTTCCATCTGTCTTCATTCCAGCTATCAATTAGAGCTATTACCAACTCGGATCCAACGAGTTCGAAAGCGAGAACAGGTTACATTATTTCTTTCTTTTTGAAGTTTTAGTTTTAAGATTGAATTTCCATTTGTAAGGCCGAAGTCAGGTAATTGGATTGACCATGCTACTTCCTAGATCAGACTTAATCAATTTTAAGGTGGAAAAGCTGGTGAGATGTCCTACAATGTTTGACTACCAATGACTTTTTTTATTCTTTTTCAATTTTATTGTTATTTAAGAGCAACATTAAGTTGTGTTAAGTTTGTTCAGGTAGGTATTACAATAGAGTGTGTAACAATGAATAGGTGCAGCAATGAATTTAAAAACTGGAATAAAATATTGTAATTTCTGTGTCCACTAGGTCCACTTAATATGATCATCTGTAGGTTACAAATTATCCAATATTCATTGAATACGTCCCGCTGGGAGGTCATAAATTTG
This sequence comes from Lordiphosa collinella, assembly GCA_018904265.1. Classification (NCBI taxonomy): domain Eukaryota; kingdom Metazoa; phylum Arthropoda; class Insecta; order Diptera; family Drosophilidae; genus Lordiphosa; species Lordiphosa collinella. The sequence goes on from JAEIFV010000766.1 coordinate 41,779, forward strand.
TAACCTCTTTAGGCGTCTTATTATAATAACGCTTTTCCTGCAGTTCCGAGTCTTTGTAGCTAAATGTCGACCATATATTAAAAACAGTTTAGGCAGTAGGTCAAATCTAAGAATGTCACAAATTTTTGTTGAACCGAACCGCCACTGTAGCTTCGGAATAAGTTTAGGTTCAACTATTTCTGCACACTTGGTTCGGTTCACAGTTTGGAAAAGTCGGAGTTCCGGGTTCAAACCGGTTCCGTTTAAAACAGGTTCGCAGCCTTGCTGAAAACATATAATATTATGTAATAATAACCTATCCTAAGAACGCAAAAATTTACAAAAAAAAAAAAAAAAAGGTGAAACCCATTTTCCGAGAAATCGTTTCTATGGAAGCTACAAGAAATAGTCATCCGATTCGCGCGGATTCGACTGTGTAGAATTTAAGCTCTAAAGCTTTAAAACTGAGAGACTAGTTGGCGTAATAATTTAAGCAGGGTTCGATGCTTCGGACCCTACCTTCAGTAAAATTTTTGAGATGCTCATTCCCAATTGGGATACGTACTGCTACCCCAATTAGCATCATTAACAGATTTAGTTTCTGGTTTCCAAATCTGAAGGCATAGAAAATTGGGTCGAATAAAGGGGTCATCGCTGGCACTAAATTCAATTTGGAGAGCCAGAAGCAAAACTTTTGTTTGGAAAGGATACACAAAATAAGAAAAAACCCAACTTATTCAATCTGCCCTCGTGCCTAATCGAACTGAAACAGTGGCTAGTGGCTTTGTGTGACAATTTAGGTGCTGGATAAATAAAATATGCCCGACCAACACTGAAAAATGTATCTATCTTTTATTTGTTTTGCTTTTTTCAATGTGGGGGCGGTCATAAGGGCGCTGATATAGCGTCAAACGAGCGCGCATTTCTTCACAATTTACTTGGTCGAGCTGTGTGTGAGTGTGTATCTCACTCTATATTGACGTATCTGTGTGTGTGTGACCCCCCAAAGACGTCGTGCGCCCCAAAACGAGCCACAAAAACAACAACAACAACCGTCAAACATCATTTTGCACGCGTGCTCTTTCTGCTCGGTAAATGCGTGTGAGTGAGTGTGTGTGGGTGTATGTAGAGGGGGGGATGCCCGGAGGCATCTTTGAGATACTCACTAAATATTTGCGGATAAATGGTGAAAATTTTGACTGCCTTTTATGCACCGCACAACACGAATGATTGATTAATAAACTTGCACACTTTGGCTGGCACATTTGAGCCACAAACTTGGCTTTGTTTTGCTTTCGGCACTCAGCACAGCAACACAGCAAACACACTATATTTCACCAGCAGTTGATTAATTTGAGCTACACACTTAATAAATCAAGCCAAAGGACATTCATAGCGACCCCGGCTGCACGTACGTACCACGTAAGTCTGACTAGTCGCGCCTCGAATTGCACTCAACATTTTTATATCCCTAAATAAAACATTCTCGTACTCCTTCGCGCGTCGTTCTCGTCGTTGTTACTTCGCGCGCGAAGCTAAGAATGAGTGTGCCGCCGACAAAAACAACAGAGCGACGGGCAACGCCACGGAAAAAATATTAAGCGAGAGAGCGTGGCGCGGGAGAGAGAGCAAAAAATCGAAACCAAAAACGAAGGAGCAAGATGATAACGGGAGACGTGTGCGGTGCAACAGACACGTAAAATCACTTAACAACAAGAGGGAACTGAGTTAGGGCAGCGTTGCCAGATTATTAGGCATAACAGGTGGTAGCAAGAGCTTAGAGGAAAGTTAATCACTAATTAGGTAAGATTTAGTTGAAGCCAAATGTTAAATCATATTCAGTGGCGCCTTCAACAAGAATAACAAATGCCAACAAATAAAACAGTTTCCACAGCCTACAACACGTGAAAATGCCAAAGCATCTCAATGAGCGAGCATGTCAAGAGAGCGAGAGAGAGAGAGAGCGAGCGAGAGAGCCAAGACTCTTTGTCTAACGGTCCCCATGCGCAGCCACCACCGAGCATGTTGATAAAACAAGGTGAGGCAGCTTGAATCAAGAATTTTCTTTTTTAAACTACATTTGATATCGAAAACGAGAAAGCAAAACTAACGTCGTCTGTGCCGAAGTTTAAATACACTTGAAACTTTTGTGTAAAAGTTGGAGCCACCATAATTATGCTGCGGAATCTTAATCCACTACGACTTTGCAATGGTACAAGACTTGCTGTGAAAAAGTTATGACTAATTTACTTGAAGCAACTATTTTGTCTGGGAAATTTTGTGGTGAACACGTTTTAATTCCGAAATTCCAATGATTCCGACTGACATGCTATTTGATTTCAAACGACTACAATTTCCCATTCGTCTTGCTTTTGCTATGACTATTAATAAATCACAAGGACAGTCGTTGCAAATTTGTGGGTTAAATCTGGAGCATCCGGTATTTTAGTAGGCAAACCATCGTCCTTTATCATTCATTGTACCGACGGCAAAACAAAGAATATTGCAATAAACAAAATATGCCATTAGACCAAAATTATAATTTTTCGAGAGAAGATCCACCATCAACATCAACAGTGGTCCTTCGAGTCGGATATTTGATCCTCGCCTCAGCAAGCATCGCTTAATTACATATGGTCCGAAATAAGAGTGGACTGTATTAATTTGTTTTCCGGTTGAGTTTAGAAGTTGATTTCTTGTGATAAATGTACAGGTGTGCTCGACACAAAGTTTGTAGTCATTGCTAAAGGCAATGCTTTTGACAGACAGCTATACAGTTTTTCGAAAACTTAACTTAATTCCTAAACATAGAAGTAAGACAAGATCGCTCTCCTGCTTGAACCTTCTTTATATCATCCTATTCAACATCTTCCAAATATTTCTGGTCTTTGATATGATTTCAAGCCGCACCTTCACTAGGCAATGCACCATTGACAGCTTCGCTATCTTGAAATATTTTATTTAACATTACCAGAATTGGTGCAAAGCCTCACCTTGTTCACAAGCCACCGAGTGTCTACAACAATAACAAAAAAACAACCCTCCAAAAAACAAGCTAAAAACTCACACACAAGAGCATGAAATCAAAATATGGTTATGGATTATGATAAAATAAAAATGGGGCACACCAAAATCGAGAAACGAGACAGACAGACATGTAAGTACTTGGATATGTACACACACATTATATCTGTTTCTTCACCAGAGAATTGAGATGAGATGAGATGCAGTGGCTGGAAAGCAATTTGCGTTCTGTAAACACTTTGGTAAAAGAAAACCTGTTACAAAGGGAGGTGAGCGAGCCGAACCGAGCCGGGCCACAATACAATTCACACTTCATTTTGTGCCTCATTTGCTTAAAGCGTGCAAAGAAATCAAACAAATTTCAGGTTGAAATCTTCCATATGCAGAGTAAATATTTCAACGCCATTCAATCAAAATACAATTAACACAGATACACAGGCTAAAACCAACTCCATGCATGGAAAAAAATGTATTCCCCGACACTCTCACACACACACACACACACAACCTCACACTGGAGGACACCTTGATTACTGTTGCTGTTTGTTGTTCTTGCGGTGGTTGCTCTGCTAAATGGAGATAAAGATGTGTGTATCTTGTATCTTTGCCTCCACATTAAGAGACAAGCCAGAAAAATGAGAAGAGACCAGCCAGTCGGCAGGCCCACGTTTTAAGTGTTATTGTTGTTGCTCTGCTGACGATGACAATGCACTTTAAACAAGAGCAGATTGACAATAAATAAATACATATCGTTCAAATTATGACACGACCTTTTCGTTTTGTTTTGAAGTTGGTTAATGATACGCGTATCACTGCGTATACGCAATATTATGAAATGTTTTGATTAAAATCGTGTTAAATATTCAAACTATTCAAAGCATCCAGTTTACAAATTAATCAATTATTATTTCGATACGAAATATGAAATTATCAGGGACACAGAACTCATAAGCAATTTGGCTTCCAGCGATTTGTTAAGTCGTTCCGATATGTTCGCCTTGCCTCAGAACTTCGAGCAATTTCATTTTTTTAGCTTGCTCACAAACCCTTCGAACTTGACTGCATAGGGTCTATATACCATTCAGTTGTCCGATTTTCATCAAACTTAGTGGAGTTATGAAAAAGCATAGAAAACCAATAAATACGAGGTTTGAAGATGTTTCCATTGAAAACAAAAAAGGATGAGCAACTGCAGAACACAAACAATTTAGTTCTCAGCTTCCCAGAAGGGAATGCAGACTGGTGACAGGTCTATTAAGAGGCGAAAGGACATCGTTCCCATTTGACCAATGTAACCATGACATCTTCTTGGCATCGTAACCAATATCGAATTGTAAATAATCATCACTTTGTATAAATTGTAGAGCAACTGGAAAATTAAAACAAATCATAAAAAAATTTCGAATTTCAAATAATGTATAATGAGCAGTCAAAGGGAAGGACCGCCTACTATCGACCAGAATTGCTGCAGCACTCTTAAAAGGTGGAAGATCGGCACATTCAGAACTTAAGCTTTCGTTAAACCTGCAAGTTGACAAAAATTCTGTTTGGAACCTTGACTAATTGTAAACTGATCATATGGGATGAGTGCACGATGGCGCACAAACGATCATTAGAAGCACTCGATCGAACATCGAAAGAATTGCGCAACAATAATCGTCGCTATTGGCGGGAGACTTTCGACCAATCCCGTGATTCCGAAATCAACAGCGGCGGATGAATTAAGCGCATGTCTTAGGTTATCGTATTTGTGGCGATACGTGAAAACTGTTCCACTGAGTATGAATATGGAAGTGTTCCTGCAACAGGAAGAACCGTACAAGATTTCTCCATAAAACTGCTGTTTATCGGAAATGGTACATTTTCGGTAGATACTAACAGTGGTTAAATATAAAATCCACCTATGCCACGATTGAAGAACTTACTTCAACGAAAGATGAAGTCATCACTAAGGTATAGCCGTGCATTGGTCAAAATTTTTGTAAGTACAGCCAAAAATATTTAATATCAATGATTTGAATTGGACCTTATTTATTTAGTAGAGCTCCTAAACTCTTGGGATTTGCAGTTTAAGTTCATCGTATTCAGTTTCCAGTGAAACTTGCATTTGCGATGGCCATAAACAAGTCACTAGGGCAGTCGCTGGATAGATAGATACAGGGGAATATGAGGTCTAAAGGGGGCTTAAGTTTGTATCTGTATTAAACACATCGATTCAAGAAACCGAACCTTTTTCAATTGGGTTTCTCAACAATTTTAAACCGACACCTGTGCGTGGTTCGGTTCACAATCTCCATTTTTTTTTTTGTAAACGAACCCTTTTTTGATTTTGTGTGCTCAAATTCAAGTGCCGTAGGTTCGGTCCAGTGCAAATTAATTGGTTCCGGCTCAGTTTTGGTTCGAAATTCGGAGACTGCAAAAAATAATTGATCTGCTTTTGATGTATTGCATCTTTTATTCAAATTTATGTTACCAGATTAAGCTTCTCCAAAGATCAAAGGTAACACATGTAAGTATGTACGTGAATGAGGGGGCGGCGGCAATGGCACATGTCTGGCATAAATCTGTGCACAAATAATTCGAGCCAAAGGAAACCGGAGGAAGAGTGTGAAATGAATGAACATGACAATATTCACAATACTCACTTGAATGTCAATGCAATGTTGTTTGTTATTTTTGTGTACAGACACACAGACATACATACATATGCATATTTATTAAATGCATTCACAATACGCGTTGCTACTTCAATTTTATAAATGCATAAATGTTTGTATGTATTACACAACACAAACGAACACACAAAGCAGACTCTGTGTCTGCCCATTTAGATGAAGTGTGGGGGAGTGGAGAACTCGCTCTATCTCTCTTTCTCTCCATCTCTGCGTGTGTCTGCTCCGCTCAAAGGAATTAATTAATGCAGACAGCTGCAGACGGCAGACGAACTGCGATTGTGGAAATGCAATTGTACTTTTATGGGGAAATTGTTGGAACTAGGGAAGGAGGAGTGCTCTGTGGGAGCGGAGGCGCCCCACTGTCACTAAAGACGACTAATTATGCCTGCCATATGCGTTGAATGACAGGAGTGAAAGAAGGAGGGAGGCAGGGGGAATGGGTATGGGATTGATGTTATCGGATATGCGGCTCACTGAAAAATTAGTACTTCAACATTGGACAAAGTCTATAAATAGTTCAGTACGAGGGCAGTTTCATGCAGAGCTGTAAGTCTTAATTACCATTACAATTACCAGTACAATTACTGGGGTAATTAAAACTTTAAATACCATTACAATTACAACAATTATTTTAATTACCAAATAATTCAATTATTTGCTACAATTATTGAAATAATTGTAATTGGAACTAAATTTTTTGTAATGGTAATCAAAGTTATAATTACTTCAATAATTGTAGTGTAAAAGCGCGACTTTTGCAGTCGTAACAACGAACTTACTATTAAGCATCGCTCCATCAAAATAGGAAAGAAGCTCTCCGAGCCTTTCATACCAAAAGAGGTTTTAGGCAAGGTGACACCTTATCGTGTGACTTCTTAAATCTACTGATGGAGTATATACTGCGCCAGTGCCCAAATGCTAACACAACGGGCACCATCTTTAACAGAGATAACATGCTACTTGCATATGCCGATGATATTGATATATTGAAAGGCGTTCTCAGAGATACAGAAGCAGCCAAAACTTACGGGCTTAACGGTAAATGAGGATAAGACGAAGTACCTACTATCAACGCGCAGTGAGTCTACGCTTGGACAATCTGTTGCAATGGGAGAATACAACTTCAAGGTTGTCTACCTCGGAACGACGATAACCAGCGACAATAACAGCAGTCTGAAAATCCGAAGAAGAATCACTCTTGCAAACCGATTTTACTACGGGCTAAGGAGTTCAAGAGCAGAGCCCTCTCTCGAAAAACGAAAATTGCGCTATACAAGTCGCATATCATCCGAGTCCTGCTATACGGCGCAGAAGCATGGACAATAACAAAAACGGATGAGGCGGAAATTGGCGTGTTCAAGAGAAAAGTTCTTCGGAGGATTTATGGACCTCTAAAAGTTGGCAAAGAATTTCGCATCCGAATGAATCACGAACAGTACGAGCTCTATGGGGACACTTAGCTTGTCCAGCGCATAAACCAACAGCGGCTGCGCGATCCTCTCATGTCGCAGCATTCCTCGGACTAGTCCTGGGGGACTCGAACACACACACACACACTCTTAACCCATCTTCTCATCACCCCTATTTCATTTTCTCAACTCTTCTCTCTAAACACTTTTTCCTTTAACCCCCACAAAAATGCGTACATTCCTCTTGTCCACAGCCGTTACAACAACAACAAAAGCGGCTGCGCTGGATAGGACATGTTACCCGTATGGATTATTGGATGTTTATAATACTTTCTAGATCGATCGGGATAAAATTGCTAAAGTATTGTTTTTGGAAGTACTTAAATTAAGTACAAAACATTCTAGAATCTAAAAATACTGTTAGTATTATTAAAATGGGAGCAAATCCAGAACATTTTGTACTTACAGTAAAAAGAAAAATTCAAGAAAAGCGCTTTCTTAGTTCAAGTACAAAATAGCTTAGATTGCTTACAAAATAGACTTACAATGCTAGTCCAAATAGTGCTTAGCGAAAAGTGCCAACTACTTTTAAGAAAGTATGTTCTTAAAATTCCCAACTGCTTTCCAACACTTTTGTTATGGAGTGTTGGTCTCTGATTAATTCATGGTTCAATACAGAGAACAAAATGGCAATAGTTTCGAATTTTTTTATTCCTTATTTCTTATATTCGCTAAAAATTTTTTCCCAAAAGAACCTATCTTCTGTATGGGAGCTATACCACATAGTTGTTCGATTTTCATTAATCCTAGTAGAATTATAAAAAATTTCAAATTGTTCAGCAAAAAAAAAATTTTGAGATCTATCTTCTGTATGGGAGCTAACCAATAGTTGTTTTTATCGAGCTTATAGTATTTGATAGAAACCATGAAACAAATAAGTTTTCTAAGTAACTAGGCTTTTACCGACGTATGGAGCTATGAGATATAGTCATCTGATCCGGTCGGTTCCGAAATTTCAGCAGCGCAAGGGTATAATAATTCGAAATGTACTTAATATATCCAGAAACAGTCTTAAATTAAAAAAATCGTACTTGAAATAAGAATTTTGTATTTGAATCAAGTATTTTCTTACTTATCATACTGTTGACACCTTTTCTACCTAATTCAAGTCGATCGTAATTGGTTTTACAAACGTTTTCGATTCGTTTTTAATTGAGAAACTTTCTTAAACGACATCATTCAAGAAGATTTGGCACACTTGATTTCTGATTTCATACTACAAACAAAACCAAGTACAAAAAAATTGAATTTTTATCACCGTTCCGCGAACCGAACCTTTAGACCGAACATTCTCCCAATGAAATTTCCCAAAAGTCACCAACTTTTTAAATCAGCCCTCGTTATTTGAAATGACTTCAAAATGCGTTGATTCGCTCGTTTTTCGCATCGCAACTTATGAGAGCATTAAATTCGACATTTGATTTGTATGCTACTTCCATTCCTGCTGCCCTCCTCCCCGTTTCCCACCACTTTAATAAAGTGTTCACATTTTGATTCGTTTTGCCAGTGCACAATCAACCAAACCAAACCATTCCAAGCCAGAACGGCAGAGCAGGCCAGTCAGGCAGCATGGGGCCATAGCCGGGTCCCGGGGCCAGGCTAAAAATATAATTTCTCATTGCGTTTTAAGCACACACTTCACTGGGCTGATGCTGATGTATGTCAATTAGTCGACAAATTGATGGCGGCGCATTCAACGCCGCTGGCTCTAAACTGGAGGATAACTCGCTCGGTCTGACAGAAGCGGCCCTTATTGGTCAGTCTCTCACCCTAATGCCAGTCTTTTATAGAGCTTTATTCCAAGTTAATTTTAATTGCACTCAAGTAGGAAATCTCAATTTCACAGCAATTTCGGTTCAGATTCATTTAAAGCACAAATCGGCACGAACACGAATCTCCATCGTGATTTGATGCAATTTTTGCATTAATTGCCCATGCCCGGAGTCAAACAACTGTGAATTGTGATGATGAATTATGTAAATGGCTTTGTGACTTTGGGTACAGTGTGCGCACTCCAATAACCTAGTTTTTCTCAATACCTGTCAATCGTTTTCGTTTCAATCAAATTTCCCATTCAATGAAATGTAATAAAAGTGATGACTTTTTCCACTTTGCTCACTTCCTATCTGCTGCTTCCTGCTTTTTGGCTACTATTCGTTTGTGAATAGTCAAGACCTGGCTATTTTAAGTGTGACCAGTTTATTTACTTATTTTTGTAAACCAATTATTCGAAAGGACAGCTGTCAGAGACATCCCCTGTTGACAAAGTGAGCGCAATGTTTTTAATTAATTTTGTCATCAAAAAAACAAAAAATGTAAATGCCCCAACAACAACCACACAAAGCAATGTTTTAAGCGAATATTATAAATATTTAATTTTAATTTTTTCGCTTTCCTGAACTCTTCATTATTTTTTTGTTAAGTCTATCTGTACGCTTCACCCCTTTTAGCTGCAATTAAGGTGGCTGTTTTTGAGTCATTATATGGCACACAGGCAGTTAGACAGTTGAGCACTCTTAGAATCGGTTCCGACACTTGAGACTCATCATGAATGGTGGCAAGGCAAACATTATTTTGTCTGTTTTGATTATGTTGATTGCAACAAATGTTATTGTAGCTGCATGGCGGCTACTTGGATGTCAAACGTTAACGTTACTTTGCACTTGACATTAGCAAACTCATAATAAAAAAAAACACATTTTCCGCGAAAGTCACGCACCACACACACACACACATAACATAGAGAGGGAGCTCCCTCCCCAACCCAAACAGTTTTAACAAATTGCTGCCCCGCCACTTGCCACAGTCTGAAGCACTTGAGCAGACAGACGGACAAACAGACAGAGTCCACAAAACGGTAAAATTGTCATTTACAAAACAGAGCGCGCTCCAAGCACAGGTACCCGGGAGTTGGCTCGTAAAAACCTATGACCAAAGCATGCCGCACGTGAAAGTCAACGAACTGGAACACCGATGCACAGTGGTTCGTTTTTTGAAAACTCGATGAAAGAAACATTCTAATTGGAAATTAATTAAAATACTAAAGAATGAAAACGCATTAAAAGGTGGTAAGAAAATCTCTGGTTGTTTTCTTATAAAAACGAGAGCGTAAGTTAAAGTCGGTCCTGCCCGACTTCGATATACCCGTTACTCAGGGCAATTAGTGTTTAATCGCCTTTCCCTATGTTAATTAACAGAGCCTAAACATTAATGTGACCATTTTTCAAAAAAACATTATTTCGAGTTTGTGAAAAACGCACTGCAATGAAACCTTCAAATTTAGAGTATTCAACATTGATATTTTGGCCAAATGAAATACACTTCACTGCTGACATACACTGACAAATTTCACTCTCACTCCACATCCAACTAATGACATGGCTTTATATCGATTCAAACGTTGATCTTCAAGAATATATAGAAGAAGCTTCCTTCAAACTTGCCGACTCAGTATAACCTTACCACGAGTAACGGGAAGGAAATTTTGTGTCTCAAACGTTCGGGGAAATCAGGTACCGGTTTTAGGAACTGTTGAAATTTTCGGTTTCCGATCATGAATGATTGGTTCGGTAGGGTTTGACTCCACCGATTTTCTCAACCACTGTGCAGCGGCTGGCTTTGCCTTTGCGTCTGCCGACTCTTGGCTTTTACCGGCTGACTCCAGCAGACGCAGAAAAAGGGTCTCCCATTCCACTAACAAACTGCTTGCACAACAGGTCCAGCAGAAAACGGTCCACACCCGTTGCCGTTAATTTGTTATTGTTGAACAATTTGCCATAGGTAAGCCAAAACGGCTACCAAATGGCGATTCCACATAATCAACGTCATTTGCAACCAAACTCATAAAGTGTCGCATATTCCCTTGTATATGGCCAATTGATTTTTTTTTTTCTGTAAGCGACAGAGGAAAGGCAAGTTGATTGAAAGGGGGAGAAGTTGCGTCAGCCTCAGTCAGGGGGTAAGCCATTGAAAGTTTAAATAAGTTAAAACAAGCTGGGAAATGGTTTTGGTTTTAAAGGGATTTCATTCTCCCCACCAAATACAATGATCCTGGCACACAAAAACACTTTATCTCAATGCAAAATAAGGGTTTTATTTATTCAGTTATTGTCCTTGCCATTCCAGTATCTATCTTAGCGTACAATTTCAGTTATCCAAATTGAATGGTTGTATTGAAGGGACAAAGTGGCGATCTCAGCAAACAGGCCAACAAGATGCAGGTACCCTCTATAACCGAAGTGTTTAGCAGAAAGACCAAGGCCATTATCAGCATGGAAATGAAAAGGTTGGTGGAACTCATGTTGGTAATATCAGAACAACCAATGCCAATGCCAAGTGAGAGTGCTACTCTATTTATATCGGAATATCTAGGGATTGCATAATACAAACTTTGCATGCGCGAACTAAATAAATTTACTTAGTTGTCACTTAGTTAAGTTGATTAAATATTGATATTTTGAGCATTGTTCATCTAATGACGTTGATGTTGTGCATCACAGATATGGAAAAAGGCCCAAATTGTTGTGACTCATAAGGCAGGGAAGAACCTATTCATTGCTGAGCTTTTGGAGAGGATGTTGTCAAAATTATAACTGCACAGCCGACAGGCCTTTGACTGGGTATTATAAGGAATTTTGGCAATTGTACCACAGCCACAGTGTTCTTAGCTTAACTTGTGTCTTCTTGACAGTCACGTTTACTGTCCAGTAGAATGGGTTTTTCTGCAAGCTTTGGTCACTACGTTTGTTGTAATTTTAAGAGCAGAACATTGGAAAAAGTTTAGCGAAAAATTGTTCAGTCTATTTTTTTAGGTATATTTCAATTTTGCTTTACATACACATAAAAATACCATTTTGTCGATCACCAGAATAGACTCATGGGCTGTTAGTAAGTTTTTGATTACCTGTTTAGATAAAAAGTTGTATTTTGTTGTCTCTCGCAATTTTTGAGTATGTAAACATAAAATTGTTCAAGTTGCAGCGCTAAATTCGAGAAAAAGGCAAAATATTGGCACAGTAATAGAGTAAACTGTGTGGAGTAAAATGTGTGGCCGGGTGGCTCAGCGGCTAATGAAAAGGTTATTCTTTGAATAAACTTTACACCCGGTCACCCCTCTCTGCTGTTGGCGCCAGCTTTGTAGTAATTAGCCATGCAAAAGCTACCTCAAACTGGCGTTCGGATTCGGCGGTAAACTGTAGGTCCCTTTCTCTTTTGCGAAAATTAGAAGCGCAGAAGCCAAGAGATTGAGAAGAGCTCGGCTTTGGCCCTTTGGGAGGGTTTAAGCCATATTGTAACACGCAGAATTTTTCACTTTTTCTGTCTTTTGTAAAATACTTGCCTACGCCGTAAAGAACGAGTAAGACTTGACAGCGTGGCAGCCATACATGAAAGTTTCGAGCAACGAGCAGAATCAAGCTCAACCGAGACCAAAAAATATACTCAGAATGTCTTTACCGGGCCCCACACTCTCGTATCTTTCTCAATGCTTATTGTGTGTCGTTCTAAAAACCTCTCTGAAACATATACTTACATTCAGAGTATTTCACTTCTCCAGGGATAAAAATCGAACAGGAACACCCAACCAACAACATCCACCTCTGTTTCAACACCCCGCACTGTTTATTACCTCTATACACCTTAACTCACTTTCGAATCTTCGTTTCCCAGTTACACCATCCTACAAAGAAAAACTTTCAAAACTCTATTAATTTTGAATTATTGGAAACTTTAAGAACGGATTCGTTAAACAAATTCCCATTTTCCGTTTCACTCTACTTGTAGCTTGCAATGTAAGACTGTTTTGTACTCAATTTAGGATATTTTGTACTTAAAATAAGAAAGGGCTTTCTTACATTTTTCGGTGATAAGACGTTTATTCTCATTTCAATAATATTCATGATATGTTTTCTATTTTAGAATGTTTGTTTCTTTATTTTAGTACTTCCAAGAACGAAACATACTTGAAGTCGCTCGATCTAGAACTCTGTCAGTCGTTTTGTTTTTCTGAGTGTAGCGACGCCGAGTTTTTAGATAGTTTATATAAATTTTTAAAGTATTTGGTTAATATTGTCGAACTATTATAAAATTACAATTTTAGTTTTAAAATTAATCTTAATCCTTTACATTAAACCGAATTTTTGCTTAAAACTTATCACTTAAACGTCCCTTGAACCCAAGAAAGCTTTATCCGTCTAGATCTGTTATTCCCCTTGACACTTTGTACCTTAGTCCTTTACTACAATAAGTTTAATGTTCAACAATCAGTATAAAGCCTAACGCTTGCCATTTTGTTTCGTGTTGTTAATTAAACAACAACAAGAAAATGCAATTGCAAGCTCAGAGACAACAATGCATAAATTTGTATAAGAAAACAGCCTGCAAAAAGGAATGTCAAATGAAAATCCACAAATTGCAAGGATACAAAGATAACCGAAGGAGATGAAACATAATAAGTCCATTTGGGACTTGCCATTTTGTAGAAAATCAAGCGAAGAAGCAACAAAAGAAGCCACACTCTAAATTGTCAATTAGATGCAACTTTTGTGGAGAAGGTCACATCAGAAATTGTTTCTCCAAAAGAAACAAACAAAATCAACAAATTTTTGTCAAGCAATTCAGTTGATCCCGGGCGTGGTCGTAGCTGAAACTGTGCCAACAAATTGCAGGCGCAGCTGCTTACAAAAATGTTGTACTTTGGCATAATATTTATGTAGATTGTTGTTGTAGGCAAGTGTAGAAAAATTGATGGCAAACAATTAAGCGAGCATTTGTTAGTATAAATAAATAGTTTTGAAAGTAAGCAAATGCACATCAAGATGTTGGAAAGCAGGATGCCTAAATCATTTGTCAAAGAAGAGCAAAATCTGAAATTCCCCGAGTGCAGTGTGTGTGTGCCTATGCCTGAGTGGCCTACAAAAACTATTGTAATCCTAGTTCAAAGCGGACATGGCACCTGTCCGCTCCTTCCTCTTGTGAAGGGCTATAAGAAAAACGTGCACTTTCTTACACCCTGAAACTCTGTGTGGATGCCTCGATGAGAGATTTCTGCCTACTACAGTTCCATTTCGAGAGATGTTCAAGTCCGTTTCAAGTCTCCGGCCAACTGTGATGCTTATTCTCATTCTATATATATTTTATTCCATTTCTTCTCGCTTTGACGACTGGCTTTAAAGTGTGGAATTTGTTTGGAACCGCCTACGTGGTGTGCGTTTTATGTTGAAAACGTGTCCTGACCGACAATGACGAACATTGGCTCTGGCGCTGGCACTTGCACTGTGTGTGTCTATCTAATAATAGAAAATGGACAGCAATTGGAAAAATTGAGCCAATTTTGGGTGGGTTTAACCTTGTTTTCCAACTGCTGTGCTGTGTATTTGCCCTTTTCAACAATCGTTCACTCAATTCATTTATTCAAAATCCACTCCAAACATCAAAGGGGAGAGCGAAATGTGGCAGTTGCCTGCCATTAGGCCCCCTGCCTAAACATGTCAGGCATGTAATTAGATTGTCACACTGTGAAGTAGCTGTTGACTGACCCATGCGTTGAGCACTCGCAATATTAAATTGCGATTTAAGGAAAAGGGTTTCCGCGCTTGGACTGGTATTTCCGCACCGGATTGCTCAAGGGATATTAATTAAATGTGCAGCAAATAGTTACAATTCTCCAAGTTCATGTCGATGTCACAACGGTTTTGCAACCGCAAAACAGTACAAAAGGATGCCTCCTGCTCCTGCCTGCCAGCCTTTGAGGTCTGCGTGCACATGCAGAAGGCTATGTGAGTGTATTGGTTGTAGTTGGACACGACATGGACACACGCACACAAAACGCTGCAGGGCTGAAAGACCAACAGAGCAACTCTATAACAAGAGATAAATATGAAATATCGTAATGACATTTCTGTGTGCGTTTGCTTGCGATTGTTCCATCTACATACATACATAAAGAATATTTGTTAAAAGTGAGAGAAAAACCGGTTATAAATTCTTTGTAAGTCTTTGTAATAACAGCTAATGCTAATTGTGTGAATTTTACAGGTAAAAGCTTTTAAGTAGTGCTTGCACCCAAATAAATTTGTATCATTATCAATTTAAAACTCGTGGTTTTCAAGTGAAACTAAAACTATTACCAGTTTTTATACCCGTTACTCGTAAAGATCGAATAATAAATGGCAAAGTTATAAAAATTTTTGCATACTTTTTGGCAATGTTTGCTTACATAATGTTGAAATGTTCTTATTAATGTTAATGCTCTGTTAACTAACACAACATTAATGTCCCTGAGTAACGGGTATATCGAAGTCGGGCAGGACCGACTTTACCTAACGCTCTCGTTTGGTATCAATTTAATGTACTTCTCTTAATGTATCTCTTAAATATCCTGTACTTAACTATAAGCCATCCAAAATGATGATAAACAACATCACATAATCTAAGTCCTTCATTGATATTCGCTTCTAATCTGCTCTATTGAGGTGTTGTGGTTGCTTTGTAAGAAGGACTTACTGATGATTTCTATTTTATGGCTTTTCTTATAGACTGGCGCAGGGGACTCAAAAATATCTTCAAACCTTTTAAAGCATCTTTGGTAACTGTAATCTTCTAGAAGGCTACTCGTCCTGCTAAAAACTGATGGATTTATACTCATTATTTTAAGAATCTCTTTTGCTGTAAGTAATGGTAACCTAAACTCTGGTGGCAGTACTCCTGGTGAGGTAAGTAGGAGTGCTGGGAGTGACTCCAACACATCTTCAAAGCCCAGAAAGCTTTGCAGTGTTTAGCATTTTGTTTGTTGTCACATTTAAGTTTGAAAATGTGGTAGCAGCATTTTCTTGTTTGGCACTAACAAAACTTTTAAAAACATTGACTGCCACTCGAGGTTTTAGACCAGATTCAATATTGGTTGCCATTTGCATTAGTCTAAGTCCACTCTTTGTATCTTTTTATACTCTGTAACCAAAAGGTACACAGAGTACATTAAGTTTGTGCAAAAGTATGTAACAGGTAGAAAGAATCATCTCCGACCCTATCGGGGGTGTCCTGGAAATCTCTAGAGATTTTGGCTTCGGTTTGTTTGCAAATCGCTCGAAAAATCCGTCGGTGTCCCAGAACTTGGAGAGATTTCATTTTCTTATTAAAAAGTCTAGTTAGAAGGTGTGTGTATAAGATTATGGTCCAATTACAAAAACAGGGCTGCGTCGCTCGCAAATAATTGATAACAGATTTTGTTCATAGCTGTATTGATGGTTTCAGACTTGCCAGACCTGTTTGTGTCTTTGCTAAGTTCGCTAAGTTTGCGTAGGTTAGCGAAGTCGCATTGGTTGGTTTGTGTATTGGCTTTGGTTGGTTTCTCCAAATCTCTTAACAAAATACTAGAGGTTTGAAACCAACCGAAAGAGATTTCTAGGACACCGAGAATTGGTTTTGGGTTGAAATTTGGTTGGAAGAGATTTCTGGGACACCTCCGTATAAAGTTCGAGCTAGCCATGTTCCCCTGTCCGTCCGTCTGTTCGTCCGTCTGCTCGTCCGTCAGTTCGTCCGTCTGTCCGTCCGAATGAACAATCAGACCTGCTTCTTATACTTGCAGGCTGATCTAGTTTATTTTCAATTTTGGCCACGCCCCTCCCGGCCCCGCAAATCGGAAAAACGTCATATCTCCTACAGTTTTATAGATAGAAAGTTCGTCTCTTCGGGCCATGTTTAATAATCAGGATTATTTATGAATCCGCCAAAGGAATGGTAACGATCGGATGAACGATAGTCGAGTTATAAGGAAAACAAACAATTATGGCAGCACCGCTACAGGTACAGAGTATACTATAGTCGGGCTTGACCGACTTTCTTCCTAGTTACTACTATGATAAGCAAACAAATAAATGTGGTGTGTTCCAAACTTGATTGTTAAAAATCATAGTTTTCACCTACAATTACATTAATAATTCAATTTTGTAGGCACAATTACTCAATAATCCCCCTTTACAGGGACATTTATTCAAGTAACTGAAAAGTAATTACAATTTGAAATATTCATTGAATAATCGTAGTTCCTAGTTACAGCTACGATTACATAAAAAAATGGTTATATGGGAAATGGGAAGCAATGACTTCATTACAGCTCTGCTAACTAGAACCATTAATAAACAAACATTGCAAACACAAAATTTGCTTTGCTAAGCGCCCAAAAATAACGAAAAAAAAATGTAATTGTTTATTAACCAGCAAAGCCCACGCATACTTCCAAACCAGAGGCATACTTCAATGGGTCAAGTGGGTGGTCAAAAAAGAAAAAAAAAAAACGCTGACAATCATCTAGAGTTGGCCTAATAAAAAAGGTAACAACCCGGCCAAATTTCAAAACTAAATCAGCAATAAAAAAAAAATTTTTAACAAAAATTAAAAATACATTTAAAATCGGTTCATTCAAGATAGCGAGAAAGAGAGAGGGAGAAATCGGAGAAGAGTACGTGCCAAAAGCCAAAAAGTCATAACAAAATTTGATATCCGTTTCCGTGCAAATTAAATGCAAAATGCTTTGTCTGTTGCGTGCACGTGATGTGTGTTGTGGTTAATTGGACGGCTTTTGGATTTGGTTCAATTATTTGTGGGGGGCCCAAAGTTCATTGCCACAGAACAGCAAAAGTTTCACAAATTTAGAGAAATATTAGAATAATTATGTCAAAGCGAGAATTCCATGTGTATAAGTCATTTCTGTCCCTTTTGCTTCAACTCCAACTCCTCCTCCTCCTCCACCGTCTCCTTCTCTTTGCATATTATACAAGTATTTTCGTTTTATGGCTGTTAGTTGTTCTTGTTCTTGTTTTTGTTGTTTCGGGTTCTGCTTGGTTGACCAACAGAGCTGGTAAGTTGGTCGGTTAGACGGTTCGCCCCGTTGGTTGCGCTTTGATTGCTTTGTGTCGTTCCCTGGGTCCAAAATGGGTGAGTTGAGTGACTGCCAGACTCTCTCTCTCTCTCACTCTCTCCCTCTCTGTGTTTGTGTGTGATTCTCAAAAGCTTTACGTAGGAAATTAGTTTTAATCCACTTCCTCTCCTGCCAGCCACAGAGCAGCAGCATCTTGGTCTGATGTTTTCCTTTTTATATCGCTTTTAAAAATGCTTAATAAATAAATAAAAAGTCTCGAACCAGAAGTTGTCAATTAGCCCCGTCACGTGCACATCGTCGTGCCCATTGGAACGTCATTGAAAAATCTCTTTGGCATTGACTTTGACTTGTTCCCAGTGCCTCCCACGGTCAACCTAATTACTTGTGTGTGTTAATGGCATAAAATATGCGCCTTATTTCGAATTGAGGTTTATTACCAACTCCGTTAAGAAAAAGCTTTTATTTTTGGGGTCATTAAACCACAAAAACAACAAGAACAACCACCAGGGTAAGATTTAAGAATTTGGAGCTTGTATTAAAATGAATTTATAATCATACCAAAAATCCAGGAAATGTTTAAATACTTTAAACTTATATTGCCATTTATTTACCTGCAAAGAGAGAGAAAAGTTTTAATTAATATTAATTATGCATTTGTCAAACTTAAAGAAGAAATGCCAACAAATGTGAAACATATTGCAAACGGTTGTCCAAAGTTTTTGGGTTTTATTTTGAAACTCGCTAGCAACATTGCAGGCATGGTCTTGACACCAGAACTAGGGCATTTATACCGTGTTTACACTGAGGTCGTACGACCGTTTTCGGTATACGGCCATACACAAAAAAAAAAAGAGTGGGCGTCGTGGAACACCCGGTACGATCGAAGCTCTATTCGAGGGATGACATGAAATTACAATACTTGAAAAAATATAATTTATTTGTTTTGTTTTGCCCCATCGAGAATCGATGTAGTGCTATATTTTTTAAATTTTCCATTTTAACCAAAGAAATTGTTCCTTAATTTCCCAATTTCTCCATTTATTGATTTTTAAGGAATTCAACATTGATTTTTTAACTACTTGAAATCATAGCATCAAGGTATTTCTTAGCCTTAAAATAAGGGTTCCCAAATAATTCTACGATATTTTTAAGCGCAGATATTAAATACTCGTCGCTATCTTCCGAAGCATCTGAAGATGTTTGAATTTGTTCGGGACAACTCCCTATCCTATGATTTATTGGGAACGCCTGCTCATTTTCATTGTGTTCTGATCGGAATTCGTCCCTTCGCTGTTTTGGTCAATGTTTGGTCACTGTTTAGATTACTGTTTAGGTCACTGTTTAGGTCACCGTTTAGGTCACCGTTTAGGTCACTGTTTCGGTCACTGTTTTTGTCACTGTTTAGGTCACTGTCTTGGTCACTGTGTCGGTCACGGTTTCGGTGACTGGTTTGGTCACTGGTTAGGTTAGGTCACTGTTTCGACCACTGTTTAGATCACTGTTTAGGTCACTGTTTAGGTAAATGTTTCGGTCACTGTTTTGGTCACTTTTTTCCACTACCACCCACCCAATCACAATCCCAGCAAGCAATATGTGCGTTTTCAAACACTTTTCTGACACTTTTTAATGAGCATTCACCGTCATAATGTCCACAAAAAGGAGTCCGGAATGAGCATTTTTGTTTTTTCTATGAAAACGGTCGCACTTAATGTGGAACTTTTCTGCGTCGAATATGACTCTTTTCTGTCACAGATATAAGTGCTTTCATCCTCCCAATGAAGCATATAAAAACCTCATAAAAAACAAATAAAAGTTACTTTTCAAGGCACTTGAAGCAAAACCTTAAACCAAAAAAAATTTTCGATTACCTGCCTACTTCAACTTTGAAAATGCTAAGACATAAGTGTTTACACCAAAACCGCTCCTAAGCTCCGATATTTTCAGACACATAATTTGGAGCGCTTTAGACTTAGACCAAAGCTGCTGACTTTGGGCTGACACAACTCTGGCAAGTGGCGCTGTTTCCGTTAAAATTCCCTTTAAATGGCGATTTATCAGATTTTCCAAAACCATGTCACCCTCACTAGCCTGATTTTTCTACAGGATCTGTATCTCCGTAAACTCGCACGGGTCGCCGACGGCCGGATTTCGCACGGTCTTTTATTCCATCAGTATCAAATAACTGCATGGTACGATACATAAAGTTTCGGGTGATTTCTAGTGTGCGCAACATCCGAAAGATTTCACCATTTCGTAGCCGCAGGCAAATTAATACTACACGATTGCAAACAACTGAGGCCAAAAACCTTTGATGCACTAATATGTAGGGTGGCTGATGAATATTGCTACATTAAGCACATCAACTGTGTTTGGTGGCACAAGCCATCAAAGCCGTGCAAGATCGAATTCGTCGAAATTCACTCGAGAAATCATCTTGCGAATCCGCATCGCCAAAACGATCGACCAGGCAACTTGCTCACAGGAGCATTGAAACAAAACACGGCCCAGTGCGAACGAATGCCCACAGACGGATTCTGTTTGCTGACGAGAAAATGTTCACCTCAGAGGAACCGTTCAACAGACAGAACGATAGAGTGAATGCTGTGTCATCAAAACAAGCGTCCGAACTCATTTCGAGAGTTCAGAGACGTCACCATTCGGGTTATGTGATGGTTTGGTGGGGACACTCCTAGAATGGGGTCACCAAACTCAGTTCTTTTGAAAAAGGCGTCAAAATTTCGGCAAAAATGTACCAATCCGACGTTTTGGAAAATCCATGTACCGAACTACATTTCTACGGATGATTAGCCTGTTGGTCGTGCTGATCAAGAATATATGTATAATACTTTATGTGGTCGGAGATGCTTCCTACAATGCGTTACAAACATCCGGACAATTTTATAATACCCACTGCAAGGGTATAAAAATAACATTGCACACCGAAATGGCTGGACTTCCATTATATATCCGAACTTAAATCAAGAATTCTGAAATCACTGGAAAAGTCTATTATACCCACTGATGTAGGTTGGTTTTTAATCTAGAGAAACAAAATTTATTCTTGAATAGTTAGAGACATTTTGGCAGATGCGAAGAATTTGATGAATATAGGGACAAAAATCAGGCTAACGATCAGTCTGCTAAGCCAATCTTGCCCCTCTAAGCCAGTTAAAGAGATGTTCAAAGTCATTTCGCAGCAATAATTTGAGCTATGAACGTTACATTTGGTTGTAGATAAGTCATTTTACTGGCTCAAGATCGGACTAAATCGGTTCAAATGGGACCGGCTTAAAGGTTCAGAATACGGGATAGATTTAGATATTTTACAGGCTCAAAATCGATTACAAAACCTTTTGAGCCGGTTCAAAAGTGTTTCAGAACCATGTCTCAGAATTCATTTAAAGTATTACATGAATTTAAAGAATTTGCAGCGCAGAAAGGAGATTCAATTCTAAGCCCATTGTCCTTAATTCCCGGAACTTATTGATCCTTAGTCTTAGATACAATCTTAGTTAATTTCATTAAAAAAATTTTAAGGATTATGCTAAAAATACAGCATTCCTCAAATAAAAATCAATAACTTAAAATATTCCACTTAAGTGAGGAAAATAGCCTTCTTAGCTGCGCTTCAGTGGCAATCAATTGCCTAAAGTGATGAAAATGTTAAAGAGGAAATAGAGAAAGAGCGAGAAAGGGAGGTGGGGAGGCTAAAGCCAAAACTGTGAAGGTGGTCCAGTTAAGGTAACTTCATTTCTCTCTCATTCTCTCTATCTCACTTTACCTTCATGCAACCATCCAAACACAATGCGAGGCTAAATGACAGATACACACATATTCACTCAGGGGCTATTATGGCTCAAGAAGAACGGACAATGGAAATAAGTTCCATAGTGTGTGCTTGTGTGTGTGTGTCAAGAGGCATAGGGCAATGGCAACGACGACTACGACTAATGGATGAGCTGTCTCAGCTCAGTGTTCGCTTGTCAACGTGCTCGTAGTTAGGCCATTGCCAGCGTAAAGATTTGAAAGCAGGATGAGAAAATGTTAGCGGTGGAAACTTATATTTTCATTTCAGTGTTTCAGTTAATTAGCTGGCTTAAATCGACACCGACAATTGATGCACAGGAAAACTTTAAAATAATGAGTAATTGTTGAATTATTTCTAATCTTTAGATTTCACTTTAGGTTACGATTCTGTTGATTTAGTGATGTTTCCGTAAAAGGTCCTTCGAGCCGGATATTCTGGAAACAATGTTTTTTTGATCGAATAATCCTAAAAGAAAAATGACTTATTTCAGCAATGAATACTTGTTAAACGGTCAAAAACACTTGGAGTTGAAGCTTTACGGGTCGAAACGGGCCACTGTGTGCCCATCGTCTATTTAAAGTCGGGGTTTTGGACGTCAGTTCAGTTTGCGGTTCGGTTTATGCATCTTTAACCAATAGAAACTGGTTCGGTTCAATGGTTTTCAAAGGTTATAAGCAACGTTTATAGAGATGCTCAGTGGTTCACACTTTAGGACGGGCTTAATTTAAGAACTTCGTAGATTCTTTTATTAAGATTTAGTTTTCCATTCATTTCGAATTGAAAACCCAAAATCGATTTCAATTCCTTTTAGATTTTTCTTATTTCTTGCTCTTGTTAAAGCAAGAAATGGATTAACCTTTTTGCAACCTGCTTTTAAACATCTGGTCGTTTTACCCAATTTTTACTTTCCACTAGGGTTTCCAAGAATCCACCCAATATCTCAAATCCCCACTTAACCCATTTAATCAACTTTAACTGCATCATCTACATTTTGTGGTTCACAATGTGAGAGTTGACACAACAAACCAAATAAAGATTGGCTGATGGACAGCACAAAACTCAACAAGCCATGATGATGCTGCTGATGTCTGATGCCTGCCTTGGCCCAAACAATGGTCAATACAGTGTAGATTTGGCCAAACGGCCACAATGCAGTTATGAGCACTGGCAGTGTGTGTGTGTGTGTGTATCTGATAGATACATTTTTACAACAGGTAATAGGTTGCTGCCAAATGCCTGAAAATTGGCCAGCGCTGACTGAGAGCAAGGTACATAAGTGGCTGGATCAAATTCGGTTCTGTTTTTTTGCAGCTGGGGCGATGAATGCACTTGGACTACCTGTAAGTAACAGCACCAACACTCACTGAGTGTGTGTATTTGAGTTTGTTGTGCCTCCTGTGCTCCACACAGTTTGGTATTCTCTTTGTCAATAAGCTTCGTTTCGCTTTTGTGCATTTATTTTGGTTCATTGTTCTGGCTCTCGCTCTGTTCTGTTCTGTGTTCTGGCTTTGGCTGCTGAGGTAAACGCCGATTTAGCCAGCGGGTTATTGTTTAGATTATATAAACTGCAGACGAGTCCGAGTCCAACCAGTGCTGGCAGATGGTTTTGTTCTTGTTTGGTTCTTCCGCTCCTCACCTTTGCCTTTGCCCTGCCCTGCCCTGCCCTCTCTCCCTGTTTGGCTGTCTTCTGTGGTATCTTTACGACTGATTGTATTTCCTTTTTGTAATCATTATCGACCATTACACGCTTTTGTATCTAAAAGAAGGTTGCCCATATACGCGCCAGCTGTAACACACAGAGTCTGTGTTGTTGTTGTTGGTGGGAGGTAATTACTAGTAATTAGTTTAATTTAAATTGCAACTGAAAGGAGTCGTTTTTCTGTTACGAAATGTCAAGTATGTGAGTGGTAAGCCATGGATTTGAGGGGGGCTTATCTTTCTTTAAATGTAGCTTTTTTAAGTACTTGTTTTACCGACCTTTCTAATACTATCATCAGTAGACTTCGCTTTAAGGCCTACATATCTCTTTTAATTTTGTTTAAGGGGTCTTCTCATTCAAAACCCGTTTTTTGGACCCTTTTTAAAAAATTCTTATTTGAAAACGCAAAGAATAATTGAAAACTTTTTTTATTTATTGTATTACAAAAGGTTCAAAGTAAATAAAAAATTTTTTTGTCGCTACGAGGGCTGTTCAAAAAAGTAATGAGACTTCAAAGTTGGTGGTGAAAAAAAGGTGTCGTACGGCGGCCCGTCCGGTCTCCGGAGCGTCCGAAATGAAAAAAAAACGGGGTATACGATAGTGTATCTCGGTGACCTCCTTATTTTTGATTTTTTTGACAGGCTAAACGGTTTTTTTTTAGTTTAGTGTAAAAAAAAAATAGTAAAAATTTTTTGAAAATTATGGTCGAGGTTCAGCCGAGAATGGTGACAATTCTGCGTCGATTCCACTTTGTTTCATGAAAATCGGTTCAGTTGAACTGGAGATATCAGGCCGCCAGTTCAAAACGTGGTTTCGAGATAAACGCGTTTAAAGTTTGAAGTAATTTTTTGGAAAAAAAAAAAAAAATGTTTAAAGCAGTTTTAAAGAGCTGACAATTTCCACTTTGTTTCATCAAAATCGTCCGGTGACCGAGAAACTACTAGGTCAAATACGAGGGTTTAAAAAGTTGCTCAATGGAGACCCCTTAAGTTTGAGTTGCTTGGGAATTTAGGTCACATTGGGTCACTAAAAGGACTATATCTCCAAACTAATTCGAGTTTTCGAAAATCCTTTTGGGGGATATTTTTGAATATCCAAGCTATAAATAAATGCAAAAAAAATCGAAAAAAAGTTGCCAATGAGAAGACCCCCTTAAATTGTATATATGTGACATATGACATACCAAAAAAACGTTTAGCTTTCTCATTTCTACACGCGCCGTGGAGCTTTTCTAAACGCCACGTATAGCTTTCCCATTTCTAAATGCGGCATGTAGCTTTTCTAAACGCTTAATGAGCTAAAGCTTAATGAAAAATGAAGAAATTCTTTGAAAATACGCTGATTTTCTCTTGTCATGTAGCCTTTGCATTTGTCCACTCAGCATTTAACTTTTCTGCATGCCTCGCTTACTACACGTTCGTATAGTTTTTCCTAAACGCCACGTGTAGCTTTCTGTTTTCTACATTTTCGTGTGAAGTTTAGCAGGGTGAACTACGTTTAGGATTGTCGTTTCTACACTTGGCGTGTAGCTAATTTGGTTTTCTCTGAGTACGGAAAATAAGTTTTCCGCTGTTTAGATTTGCTGATAAATGTTTTAAGGCCTTGACGGACTTCCGACGTAGCGTGAAGTTTCATACAAAAATTGAGGGAAGAAGAAGCATAACGTAACATTTTGCGTTTAACATTTAGCATGACGCACTTAGAAAAGAATTTTGGCGCTTAACAGCACATACGTGGGCTCTATGTTAAAAGGCAGTGTGCCTTTTGCGTTGAGCAGCCGATGCAATATAGTCGGCACTAGATATTATGCGCTCTTATTCTAAATGAAAGCCATCAATTAGCTGGAGTTAATAAAATTATACAAAACGAAAATTGCGACAAAAAAAAGGAGCGCAAAAGAAAATGGCAGAAATGTTTTCGCCAAAACGAAAGGTGCGCGATTTTGGCGGGAAATAATGCTTCATAATTTTATACAAGAGTTGCTTGTTCAAAAGAAGTTTTGGAACGGTCAAAGACATTATAAGTGTGAAGTTGTGATTACCGAACTGGTTTTGAGGCGTTGCGGGAGAGCTATCTCTATCATGGCAAGCACAGTTGTGTGACCCACGTAGATCTTAGAGACTAGAAGAGCTAGAGCAACCAAATTTTGTATGTCGACTAGTATTGTCTGCAGGCAGATCAAGTTTATTCCAAATTTTGGCCGCGCCCCCTCCCGCCTGCGCAATAAAAAATGTTGAGTAACCCCAACATTTTCCAAACTCAAAACGACCAAACCTCTCACCTCTGCACACACACTCACTTACACACTCTATAACAAAAAAGAATGTGGTTTCCCTTGAATACCAAAAGTGACCTCAAAGATTACCCGTAAATCGGTTTCATGCCTGAATGCGCCCAATCAACCAACACCCCTATCGATGTCTCCCGTTCATATTTAAATTCTTTACCATTTTGGGGGGTGCTGCAACACAACACAAAGTGTCTGATTTCTTTCCAAGAAAAATGACACCAACTTGACAATAATTGGATTATGGGAAACAGAAGAGAGAGAGATGAGAAAAAAAGGGCAAGTGAACAAGTTTATTAACACATTCATTCAATTTCAAAGTCAACAGCATCTGCAGAGTCGGAATCAGAACTTTAAGCGGCATATGCAAAAGTTTTGCACAAAAGTTAACCGCACCGACTGACTTTTTGCTGCCCCCGACCAACACCAACCATTATAGTTCGTTCGTTCCGAAATTGGGTCAACTGGAATTGCACTCGGAGAGCTCTTCATGTTGCCTTTTGTGCTGCACGCGAGTGGGTTAGGCATGCCACACACACACACACCACAATTAACAATCGTTTAGTTGAAACGCTTAACCTCAAGTTATTCAGCTTGCCACCTCCTTTTAGTAAATACTTTTAAGGGTTTCGTTTTGTAGAGTATTGCATGCATTTAATTATTGATAATTACAAATGACAGTTTCCCCAGGATGACTCACTACCCAGTTAGCCTAATCCCCACCAGCCGACACCTGTGCAAATGTTTACCAAAAACGAACCAAAAAAGATTAAACAAAAACAAAGTCAAGCCCACAGGCTAAGAATTATAAACTGCGCCAGAAGGCAAAAATAAGCTCAAAAACTGAAATCTGTTGAAAATAATAACTCGTCGCTGAAAAATATGCTTGTTAAGCTTATTTTCAAACGCAGGGTGGTTTTAAACTAACGCCTGCGGCAAAGGAATGGAATCCCTGGTCATAAGTAAACAGGTCCTGGTTTAGTTGCGCTTTTTTGTTCAGTAATGCAACAGCCCACTCAATTTATATATATACAAATTTTCAACAACATTCGTTGCTCGCTTTTTTTATGCTAAAGTTAATGCTAATGTGAATGTTAAATGGCACTCTTGCAAAATGCACACATGAGCGATTTTTAGCCCAAGAGGCTGGGCAAATTGTGTCCGTTGGAGTGTAATAAGATGCTTTGAAAGCTTGACAGGCGGTAAAATGTGTTAATAATGCACACACTCACCACACACACACACACTCAGGAAGTGCATGTTCCATTGTTTGTATGTTTGCCCATTGCGCGCCAGCCAACTGTCCCGAGTTTGACAAACGGGAAACTTGCTAAGCAAATAACAGATCCGGAAAAGATGAAGGAAGAAGATGTTGTGCCATATGAGATGATACCATCCAATTGAGAATTACGATTTCTATCAATTCAATTTCTATGGTCAAAAGGGGTTTAGTTCTGAAATTGCTCTGCAAAAGCTGCATTTGAAGTCTAGTAATTAAAAATTGAATAAAGCCAGATATACAATGCTCTAAAGCAGGGGTACCCGCACTCCATACGCTTCGTCCGCATTGGTTGTTGATTCGCGCAAACCTATTGCCGCGCGTATAGCACTCACGCATAGCGAAATTGCAACAACAACTTCGCAAGTATCTCTCTCCCCTTTCTCTTGCGTAAATGAAGGTAATAACAATACGTATGCGTTGTCTGCAGTAGGGGTGGAGAGCTATAGTCGTCACCATCGATAGTTTTTTCCAAACCATCGATAACTATCGATAGTTTTCGGTTGTATGTTATTTTATACAAATTTGCCTAAAAATAAAAAGATGTCAAACAAACAACAAAAGATGTTAAACAATACAATTAGGGTGTTCACTAGCTCTCGTAAAATGGTAAAGCGTAAATTTACCACACACGAGCTACTGAGCGACCCCTTTTATTTCACTGTAGTAATTTTCAGGGCCAACTTTGTTTGTAAAAACCTGCGGTAATTTCGGACGAAATAGTTTTTAACAAAACTGTCACCTTTTTGTATGGCGAAGACACACCTTACCGGCTGACTTAAGAAAATTTTCAGTCGGTAGCCACAAAATAGGCCCAGTTTCCAATTATGACTTCATTCGTCTACTAAATCAGATAGAAGAAATATAATTTTAACGAACACTAGTTGGGAACTGGTCATTAAAGGTTAGGACATGGACTCGTTGCAATATTATATATTTCATTTTTAAACCCTATTAGATCCTACTGTGATCATCGATACTGAAACATTGTGTGGACAGAATAAACTTAAGTACAGCTGGGATCTCTAGCTCGGATGTCTCCGAGATGTTGAGAAGGAGGGGTTGACCAAGTAACCCAAGTCTCCTCCTACTTAAAGCGAAGGCAATTACACAGAAGGTGCTGTACCGTTTGCTCCTCTTCCTCAAATCTGCAATTTTTACAGAAATTTAAGACAATGACCCGTCAGGGCCCCTACCAGAAGTCATATGTGCTCCCTTCTGTAATGGAAAAGAGTATTAGTACGTTTAACATCGAATGCTGGCCACGCAAGTGTCTTTAACGCACTGGAAGAAAGGTTTTTCCACCGGTCTGTGGAGAGGCGTAGTGTTTCGGCTTTTTTGTGAAGCTTGAAGGTAGCCATAGTCATCCCTATCGTGCTCTTCTCTGAAAGAAGCTCGCTTCGGTGTCCAGGCACCCATATTAGGTGAATACTGAGGTGTCGGCCAATCTCGTTCAGGGATAGGCGGCATTTGTGACCGATTCAGCGTTATTTGTGTGGGAGTCAAGTGCCTTAAGGGCTGCTTGACTGTCTGAGTATATAGATACGTTTCCTTTCCTTATCGTGAGTGTGCTAAGGTAAGTGGCAGCTTACAATAGTCCGTATTTAACAGTATACCCGCTTTGTTAGTGAACATAGTGAAGTGCCTCGAGTATCGGATTCTCGTAGTCTTACGGCTGTTATCCTAGCCATCTGCCTTGCGCTAATAGGTGTGGTGGTACGAGAAGATAAGAATATGGTGTTAAGCGCTTCCGTGGGTGTTGTTCGGAGCGCGCCGCTCATACATATTTCAGAGCTTCTTTGCACTTTCTTCAAGTAGTTCAAGACGAATCTGAGTTTCCCCGAGTGCTGGCCACCAAACTAATGAACCATAGAGTAGTATAGGGCTTTCTACAGCTGTGTAAAGCCAAAGTACTATAGTCGGGGAGAAATCCCACTTTCGGATATAACCTTAACAGGTTATTATAATTAACATGAATTCCATCTGCTATCAGAGATGTAACCCGCTCAGGAATTATGACTAACTTGCATTATTGGTCCTAAATCGTACGGCATGGTTTTCAATCAACACCAAAACGTGGTTTCAGTTCAAGGTTTTCTATATTTAGGCCCTAATTCAGCAGCATTTTACCTCTAAAGCCAGAGATTAGGATCGGAAGTTGCACAGCAGTGAGCTGGTCTGAAATGATCAAGGATTTCAGGTTCATAGCTGTCTTACGAGACATTTTCAGACAAGACATTTTACCGCTCAGCTTCTAGCTTAGCGCTGTGAGTGGAGCACCGTGTTCCGGTGGATTCTGTCGGGCTGCCTTATTTTGGGACTAACAGCTCTGTTCACAAAAATAACAGAGCAGTAGCTGCTCAACAAGATGGCAATAATTTATGCATATTAATTCTTTTAACTGTTGTGTTAACTGTTTCTGACGCCCTCTGCTAACTGTGCGGGTGGTGGGCTGCATATTTTCTTGTTCATTCGTAGCGCGGACCCTTTGCACATACTGCAAACTGAAACGTTTCATTATGCGTATTTCGGTTCAACGTTTTTGTTTAGAACAGGTTGGCATCCCTGTTTTTATGTCCACTTAAGCCTAAACTCGTCCCCCATTGTCCAAGGTCTCGTTATCCCTAAAATTTGGCTCCATTCTCTCAAACCTCAAAACATATGAATTAAATATGTAAGCAACATAAATCTTAATTACAAAACTTTTGACTCGGGCAGCGTTGCCAGACTTCATGTCAAAAAAAAGGAATTAATTATGCGTCACTCCACGCCGCCCACTACAGCATATGCGGGGGAGGGAGGATGCAGACAGAAACGAATCCAGGAATCGGATGGAAGTTTCGAGTTGAGAGTTTGCGCGGCGAACACAAAAATTACAACAACAAAAAACCTGTACACAAATTATCTATAATAAAAATGCAAAACTTTCCATGTGTGTGTGTGTGTGTGTGTGTCGAAAAAAGGGTTGAAGTTGGCAAAAAGAAGCGACATGTCGAAAATCAAAAACTCCGACTACTCTCCAGAGAGCCAAACAGCAGCCAGCCGCCGCCGGAACAAATGACAGATGAAACCCACACGACAACAACAAACAACGAGAGGCCAGGACACACGAAGGTGATACGACGAATGGCAAAAAACAGTTCGAGTTCTAAAAGCTTCATTGTTCGTGTTTCAGATCAAACCGGAATAACCCCTAATGAAAACAACAACAGCAAACAGAGGGAGCAACTGTTACCGAATCGATTAAATGAATGAGCGAACACACACACACACACACACAACCGCATCCGTCGCCGCCGCCATATTAGACATACGGGCGGCAAAAATAATTTATGCCCCAACTTCATTCCACATTTACAGTCCACATGCCTGGAAATTGCTCGATTAGAGCAGAGAGTGGAGAGGCAAATCATTGCCTACTTTTGCGGGATGCAAGCAACTTATTTGGGGCCTTTAATTTCAGTTGCTCCCGCAAAAACAATTTCCTGAGAGCAAGCAGCGTCGTCAAGTCTCGCGTTTGTCGTCGTCGTCTTTGGCCATTCCAACTCGCTCTGATTTTTTAATAGATAGATACACATCGCCAACGATTAA
The DNA here is from genome assembly GCA_018904265.1 of Lordiphosa collinella. Classification (NCBI taxonomy): domain Eukaryota; kingdom Metazoa; phylum Arthropoda; class Insecta; order Diptera; family Drosophilidae; genus Lordiphosa; species Lordiphosa collinella. The sequence goes on from JAEIFV010000766.1 coordinate 72,466, forward strand.
CCCGCCCCCTACTCCTCTGTCACTCACACACACATAAAAATGTTGAAAACTTGCAACAGCCTTAACCACAAAAATTTGTGTAATTTGCGCCCCCAAAAAGTTCCTTTCGTCATCTCAAATGAGAAAACTTTCTCGTCTTGACTTCAAAATCAAAGAAATTTTATTAGCCGCAAAGAGAAAGAGAGAGAGAGAAAGTGAGTGTGAGAGAGTTAATGCGTTGCTTTGGCAACTTTTTTCCAAGACCCTTTTGTGCACAAGATTAATGATGTGCCAAAATCTTGTAGGTTATGCAAATCCCTTAGATCCAAATTGGCTGCCAGATTTAAGGAGAAAAAAATTGCCAACGGTAATTAGGCGCAACGAAGCAACAATGCATTGATAAGGCCCCACAATAGAATTCAATTCGAAGTGTGTGTGTGTGTGTGCTCCCCGAGAGCACATGACAACCACAATAGCACAAAGAGAGTGGGGAAAAAGAGCGACCAAGTGCGAGAGCCAATTATGAGAGAATGTCAAGTAGCCTTGGTTCTCTTGAACTGATAAGCAAATTTACTGTAACTTGGCTACAAAATATTTGATTTGTGTCGTCGACACGTAATTAGTTCGTTTTCTTGGAACCTATTCCTGGATGACTAAGTACTTTCATTCTATAAAATGATTATTTATATTTTTTTATTTCTGCGAAATTCATTATGTTTGACGTAAATTTATTCCGAGCTCGATTAAAAGAAAGTTGAAAATATTTTTTCCTATTAAAGGCCGATTTCACATAATATACATATCACTTCATCTGTCACATAAACGAACACATAACAGAGCAAATTCTGAGTTTGTCTGACACATAGCAGCTAACTAGGATATGAGAAATCGTAGCTTATATGGTTAAATTAAGTAGGAAATTGTTAGTATGTTGTTACTTTTTTTGAAATGGGAACATTCATTGATTTCTCAACAACTTGAATCCTTTTTCTTCTGTTTTTATCAAGGATGTTAACTGGTTCTGATCCGAACAGAACCAAACCGCAACCGAACTGCTTATCCCGAACCGGCGTCCATTCAAAAATATTGTACCAAACCGAAAACCACATAGAATTACGCTTCAGTTCTGTTCAGTTCAGTTCACTAACTAGTTTTTAGTTGAGAGGCCGGCGCGTCGCTATCTACTGGGCATAGGCAAACTCTCAAAAGCAGCTCAGTCGAGAAACAGATAGTATAAGCTCGTTGTGTTGCTTCGGCGCGGCGCTGACGGATTGAAGTAGTCTTCAAGAATGATTTGTCGGTAATTTTAAGCCATGTGATCCTGTACCACTTTAGCAATTGCCCACCGACCTCTTAATATAAAGGGTGACAACTAAAAACCTGCACAAACTTTAAAATGCCGCTATAACCACAATTCTCAACAGATCTTTATGAAAATTTGAAAGTTTATTATACATAAGCGAATCCTGTTGGTCAATTCTTTGATATTTTTGGCCTTCCAGTTGTTTTGGTAAACTGCAGCACTCAGACTTCCAAAAAAATCTTCAATTGGGCGACACTGCGGCAAGTTTGTTGGGTTCCGTACTCAGACCAAAGTAACTTCCATCGAATTTGCCACGATATTGGTTGCACATCCACCGACATTGAGATTTGACAGTTTGTATTTGGTCAGGTGTGTAACTTGGTGCTCTTTGCTTACGTCTGGCAACAATATTATTCTTTTTCAGCACTTTACTGATGTGTTGTTGGCAGCAATTAAATTTTCTGGCTGTATCTCGTTGACTTATGTTGTATTTGTTGTTAACATGTTGGATTAGCTTTCTGATAGCTTGGCCGATCATGATGTTTGCTTCCCGACCACTTCAAACTTCTATTTTTATTGTTTTTCGTTGCCAAATACTGAAAACAGTGAGTTTGGACTTGCCCTCTTGGGTAAAATGGTTTACCTTTGTCAGCGTGCATTTCGTAGAATTTTAAAACGAAGACGTTCTTGCTCGGACGGCATGGTGGCGACTACTTGTCAAAATTTTTGTCAGGGGGGCATGAAAACGTGTGGACAGGAGAACAAAGAGAAAGAAATGTCATCCCGAAAGCTTTTATGTAAAGCTCAGCTAAGGGCGCGCTCTCTCAAAGTTTGTGCAGATTTTTAGTTGTCACCCGTTAGAATAAAAAAAAGGTTACAAACCCAATGAATATCAATCACAGATCATCAAAATATTCATTGCTAAATTACACTTACTATTGACGTTTTTTTGTTGTATTAATCAATTATCATAATTGTTTTTCAACCACTCACACCGAGCCAAATTTCGGTGCATCACTCAAAAGTCATCAAAAACTTACCCAAACCAATGCAAAACTAATGAGATCTTATCGCTATTCTTTTCATTGCATGCTATTCATAGAAAAATATGAAAACTTGTTCAATTTGCAATGTTTAGTATGTCGAAACATGAATATTTGATGTTGTAAGGGGCTGGAAAAAAGTCTAAATAAACTAGATCTGCAAGTTTAAGGAGTATTCTTTCCATACATTAATCCTCCAGCTTTTCCATCTCTGAGATCTGTGTATTTATACGGAAATTGGTTTTTAAACATTTGAGGTTTAAATATTTGTTTTTTTGATAACAGAAAATACATTTTAATCGATCAATCAGCATGTTAAGCTTAACATAGTAAAAGTATATTTAAACCCCAACTAAGCAACATACATGCATACATAAAAAACAACTAATCTTATCAAGTATATGTACTTAATTATGTAAATAATAACTGACAAAACAAGTTTATTGAAAATTTTCAATTTCCTCAATTTGCCTTGGATACCAGTATCGTGTTAATTACGACTAGGGAGAATACTAGGGGAGTACTTAAATCAAATTGAAAAGGCAGTCCTGTGGGACTTGGAACCAGCACAGAGTTCTCTGAGAAAGCGCAAGAGAAATAGAAAAAAAACATTTCAAGTGCTGTCTCTGATTCTGTTTGATCGGGCGAGATGAGAAATAGTTGTTGTTTATTGGTTATTTTGCACTTCCTAAAGTTCGGACTCTCAAGTTTGAAAATCAGGACTTTGCCGCACAGCCTTGAGAAGCGCGATTTCCGTTCTGTTTATCGGATAGAAAATTTTTTTAGTTACACTTTGTTCGTTTGGCATGTACAGGCTTACAGTCTGACAGATCAGTGCTGTTAGCTCAACCAGAGCGCGAATGCAGCGACAAATTCCGCTGAGCAGAGAACGAAACAGGCTTTGCTTCGTGTTTTCTGTTTTTGATGTGTGCAGAGCTTAGTGAAAATATGTGGATCTATTACACAGAGGAACAAAATGACAACTTTTGCATGTTGCATCCACTTTGATGAAAAATTACGTTCCAGTTTTGTCCAATGATTTTTTTGGGCTGCATTGATATGTGTTCGTTCTGTCGCATAAGACTCATAAAACCCTCCATAATTTTTTTCAAAGCAAAAAAACAAGCAAAACACAAGTTCCGCCTTATCTTTAAAACAAAAGCTGATGGAGCCAAACCGAGACCAGTTTTGTAATCAGTGGACAAAACTGTACCAGGATTTTTCATCAAAGAGGATGCCACAAAATGGCTGTTCCCCTGTGTTTTCGACGTAATATTCTGCCATTTCTTAAGGAACTATTGCTGTATTGCTTAACCAAATGGTGCTTCATATTGCTATGGTTTACTTTTGGTAAAGCTTTAATTTTTCTTTGAGGGAAACGACTATAAAAGAAATATTGAAGCGGTAGTAGGTTCATTAATAGATTTGCCAAGCAGTTAATTTGCTTTTTTGGCACATACCCCCAAGTGTAAGTTATATTTATATTTTCCCCTGCATAATTCTAAAACAATTTGTGGAATCATAAACATTGGCCATAGACACTTTTAATAGTGCTTAATGGCATGGAAAATCGATTTGACATTAAAAAATCATTTAATGAGGTTTTGTCACGCGTTCATTCAATGACAGTGCAAAAATAGCTACAATAATAACAACAACAAGCAAACCAAAACAAACAACAACAAATTCAATTGGTTGTAACACCCAAAACACGGGAATTTATTTATAAGTGGGAGGTGGCAATAATGTTTCTGTATTTAGACACATCAAAACAAATATTATGCAGCCGAAATTTTGATATATATCAAGACCAATGAGCAACAAGAAGAGTATCTAAAGTGCAGAGAGAGCCGAGATAGTTTCTAAACAAGATAGGATGGACGAAAGGAAAGAAAGGAGTAAGACGGGCGGGAACGGTATTTTAAACTTTACTTATTCCAAAATTAAAAGAAAAAGGGAACATTATTTTAGCCAATTTAAAATCTCAAAAATTGGATGAAATCAGGTGCTAGAAAAACTAGATCAGCGGTGGGCTCCCATTGCTCCCTATAGTTATTTCAAGGCAACGGACGCCACGCATTAAAAATTGCCTCGCTCTGTCCCGCCGCCCCCGACGAATAAACAATTACCTCGCTCAGCGACAACAAAAATCTAGCGTACGCGCAACAACAAAATAAATGGGCGCCTGGTTTTACTCGACATCGTATAGGGGTTGTTTTTCTGTTGTTGGACTGCTGCCAAAATTTTGGATATATAAAATCTGTTGGCTGACCATGGAACCAAATTAAACCACGGTTATTTGCGTCAACCACTTATAAAGCAATTTTTAGATTGGACCGATTATTAAAAGTTCCCAGATAAATTTAAGTCTTAAATGTAAATCTTGGAATTACCCCTGAGTTCTAACACTAGGAACTTCTGTAAGATTAACCATACTTAGTTTTGGAAATAAATATGCGGTGTATACCAAATAGACACTTACCTCCACAAATAATACGAAACAAACTCCAAATTGTCGACGACAATCCCCCCCAAAAAGGCCTAAAACCAAATCGATACGATTCTAAGAAAACAAGGTATTTGAAGAAATCAAGTTCACTTTTGACTCTAGAGGTGATAACAAAGTAAGAACTTGGTATACTGGATGTGTTCACCGGATCAAAAATATCAACCGTAAATAGAGTCAAAAATCTGTAAAATATCTAAGAATCGAACAAACCCTTAGCTTCGGTCTGCGAACCAAACCTTAGACTCTGCAAGGGGTTTGAAATCCCGGACCGAATCTTCAGCACAATTTTGCAGGCTTGCAGATAGATAGAAGGGGTACCCCACAGTTTTCTCAGACCACCTCCCTTTAAATGCCACACTAACAACATCGCCCCCACGAAAACCAACCGGAAAAAGCATTAATTACTTCAAGGACAAATGTCAGAAGATGCCAGCAGGTTTGAATAGCACGAGGGAGACACAATATGGAGGTTCTTAGTGATGAGGATGTGCATGATGCAGTTGAACAAAATACCGCCACAAATTCTCTCGTGTAAAGTTAGGATAATTGATAAATAAATACATAAGCCCTGCAGCTTCTTGGCTTTTTATCCACATGGCACATGGCAACAAAGTGAGTACAATCGGACCAGTGATACCTCAAGATGCAGGATTTTCAGAAGGATTGCCGGGTGAACAAACTAAGGAAGCAATGCTTGAAGATGACACGGTAAATGAACGCGGCGAAAGGTAATTCGCGCCTAAACTTCCATTTAGGGACCTTGAACTGGTAATCTTCAAGGCAATCGTCTTCGTCATCAGATTTAGCTGCCGTGTCGGAATCGTTATTATTAAGATTTGATCTACATAGCGAATTCGAGGGTTCGGCAAATCTAAACTGCTTCTTTAGGATGGGGTTTCTTCCTGAAGATTTTGTCTGTCACTTAAAAGATCCGACAAGTTCATAGCTCTATAAACACTATCAATATCCACTTCAAAATTTTTTAAAAGCCATTCTAAATCTTGACAGAATTCTTTAAAATTTTGACAGATATCGATTTAAATGATAAAGAAAATAGTTTAACATTTGCTTAATTTGAGTAATATTTTCGTAAATCGTTTTTATTGATTTCTGCTTAAATATTCGATCAGAGTTTCGTTCGAAAACTCATACGACACTAAAAATGCAATTTATTCGAAAAGGCGCAAAGAAGCGCAAAAAATATTAATAACACTATATTCCAGGGAATTTAACAAATAACTTGTCATTTTTAGTTGCATGCGCCACAGGAGTATTTCTCCACGAAACACAATTACATTTGTTATTTTTCTGCTAAAAACACACTAAACAAAACAGTAGACAACAACAGCAAAACACAAATTTCTTTTCTTTTCACAGCAAATATCAGTTTTACATACCGTGAGTATAGTTTTCCATATTAAACTTGATTTTTTTTATTAAAACTTTGCCTACTTATTTACATTGGAAATACAATGAACTGGCGGGGTCAATTTTCACAAGCACGTGATTTAATGAATCAGCTGACTTTAACAAGCTGCCACAAGAAAAGAGTTGCCACCCAGCCGAAATAAACATTTTTTAAACTAACTTTTAATAATAAGTAACTTTTTAAAATAATTACCATTGATTTTTTGACTTTATGCCAGAAAAAACGACATTTTTCTCATAGTGCAATGGTTCATGGTCCAAATTTAAGTTGTTTGGGTAAGCGTTTTAAGCCAATCAATTAATTTGTATAATATACAAAATATTATTCCGAATTTATTAACATTTAAAAAAAATTGTTAAACTTAGATCTTGAATGATGATGCTTTAGAACAGAGATGGGCAAGAAGTGCGAGTGTATTGGTGTGCGAAAATAAAGCGACGCAAGATAATTGTTGGGTTTTAGTTACAGAGTTAAATTTGTTACAGAGTAAAAGTTAAGAGAGAGACGCCAGGCAGACATCTTCGTTTGGCGGCGGCAGACAGACAACTGATATCGATAGGTTGCATGGTTGCCAGATGAGAAGGCCGGTAGTGCGTTGCAATGCCAGACAGAAGCCAAATTCCGCATCCTGGGCGAGACTAAATGTTCTCCAAATGAATTGTAATGATTCAACCTCTCGTTGGATAGTGTAATTGATATGTTCAAGCTTTGATAGCTAGCTAAGACTACCCTCTCTGTTTTGGTTGTTGTTGTGGTAGCTGTTGCCATTGTTGTAAATACAAGTGCAATATCGTAGGAGGCAGACACGCTTATTCATTCAATTTACGGGCACGTTTTACATTACACACGACAACCCTGACCTACAAAATGGCAACAACAATAATAAATGCGACTGCCCCTTGTTGTGGTTGCTGTTGTTGTGCTTGAGCCGAGTTAACACGGAATTTGATAAATAAATTAAATGCAATTGTGAATTCCTCAACATTTTTAATCATTTCACGTTACAGGTGATTAGATAACTAATTCCTCGCTCTCCCTCTCGCCATCTCTCACGCTGTCACTACTCCCTCTCCCTTGGCTTTGTCTTGGCTGCTTTCTTTCAAGTCGCACATTTACATTTCTTTCAGCAGCGACACTTTCTCTTTTCGAGTCTAAAAATAGAATTGTGATGAGCGAGCATACACTCGTACATACAAACTCATTCAAATTGTCCATATACTTTTTTTGATATGCATCAATTCTTCATTTGTTTGACATTTGGCATACGGTTGAATTATTATTTGTGGCTTGTTGCCACAGTTGTTGCACCTTCTGCTGCTGCTGTTTACAAAAACTGACATCGGTGCCCACAAAACGTAGGAGAGCAGCTGCGCAGCATTTTCAGAGAGCCAGCGAGAGGGCGATTAAGATTTTGGCCTTTTTTTATTTTTAGCCCAGCAGCAAAAGCAGCCACTGAGCGAGAGCCCTGGCATGTGCGCAAAGTGCACGCATGGTGGAATTAACAAGGTGAAGCCATCCGAGACAGCACTCTCCCTGTTTGTAGGGCCAAAAGGCCAGGATGCAGCATTTCTAATGGCAGGCTAAAAAAAAACAAAATTTACAATTTATGAGCAATTTAAAATAGCTCGAACAAGTGTTCGTACACTGACACAATAACAAATTTGGGAAGACCACAAAGCCATTAAACGAAATGGTCACTGTTCGGGCCAGAACCCCTGCGCTTTGCCGCCCATGTAAAGTTCGAAGACTTTGCCAACCTATAATTAATGTCAATCAAATCTGCCACCAAATTAGGTTTGTTTTGATCCTCGCTCTTGTTATACATCTTTCTCCGGCTCGAGGTCAAGTGATAAGAAAAACAATTGTTTTGTTTGTTTTTTCCGATATATTTTGGTTGCTGTTCGGCAACCGTCTTCAGGGCAAACTATAAATAAACACCAATTATTAACATTTAATTTTACAGAAATTCACAAAAAACAGTTCACGTACAATTTTTACACGTCTGCCGAAGAGCAACCGAAATATATCGGAAAAACAAACAAAACAATTGTTTTTCTTATCACTAACACAAAGGCGGCATTGATAGACTGGCCCTCAGCATATGCTGACGGCTTCACCATGTTAATTCTACCATGAGTGCACGTATGCAGCCTCTCTGTGCTCTCTCCATTCGGCTCTCTTTTGCTCTCGCTTAGATGCGTTAGTTGCAGTGTTGCCAACTTTAGTCGAGAAAAAAAAGCTATTAAAAAAGATGAAAAAAGCGCACGTCTTTTCATATTATCTATGTAATTTTATTATAGTATAGTTATAATTTATTGAAAATATCAACTGTCTGATAGTTTCTCGATTTCATCCTTGTCGTAGGCCTCGGTAAGGCCTATAAGGTAACTTCGCCGTTGTTCTTCCATTTCACTAAATGTGTCATTATATTGACACTCCGTTTTCCCCAATATATTCTACGGAAATTCTTCCAAAATGGAAACAATGCTTTGTTTTTTTGCTTGTAAAATTTTGAAAACCGAAAATTTGTCAACTTGTTGAAGAAGGCTGATATGGTCAGGTAACCTGAAACAATTATATTGCCTAATACTATTATGGTATTCACCCCAGTTGAAGTTGTTGAATTGAGGAATTCTTAAATTTTTCCACAGATCGAAAACAAGAAGAATAAATCATAACAATACTACTGACATTTTTATAGAAAATGTAAAATTCCTAAACTCAACAATTCAGTAGCTCAACTGGGGGTCGCGATTTTCTTCTTCTAGTTTGATATAAATTTTTTCAAAAAATTTCTCAAAATCTTATTATATCAATATCAGTATCTGGTGAAAAGTAATCCATTCTTTAGCGAATTGATAGCCATCAGATAGATGGGCAGACTCTACGACATTATTCTTTGAAAACTTTCAGCATTTTTCTCAATCGATCTTTAAACTTGGCATGCACTTTGAAATGACAGTTTGCTGATCATTCGAGATTGCTATTAGAGTCCTAAAACGACTGAGAGAGTTGACAAACTATCGATTTACTTATAAGCTTTAACTCAAAAGACTCAAAATCTAAAATAAAGCTAAAAGAACCCGAAATCACTTTATAACAAGTAAGGGAGCTGCAGTCGAGTGCCCCGACTACAAAATACCCTGTTCCCTTGATTTCGTGTGTTTTTTCTTTACATACACACACACTCACACATACACACACTCCAACATACACACAAACGCATGGCATGCGGCCGCGCGCGATTACTGACAATGCAAGACCCCCCTCTCTCCCACAAGCTAAATTGATTCGTATATAACTTCGGTGTTTATTGTCCGATCTTAGTGATCTTTTCAGAATAGATAGATATTGGGCCTTACTTGATATATGTAAAGTTTGGAAGGTCTATCTTAAAAATTGTGGCTCTGACAGTTTTTTGCGCTTAAAGGGGGAGGGGGAAAAATTTTCCAAATCTGAAACAAACTCGTATTGAATCGGGTATACACCTACCTACATTCAAAAATTTGTGGCTCTACCTCTTATAGTCTCTGAGAAACACGCGTTCATACGGACAGACGGACGGACAGGGCTAAATCGACTCGGCTGTTGATGCTGATCAAGAATATATATACTTTATAGGGTCGCAAATGTTTCCTTATACCTGTTACATACTTTTGCACAACTTCATGATCCCCCCTTTTCCCCATTTTCAATGGGAACAGGGTATAAAAATCCACAACTCCCACTACCCGCTGTTTGAAAAATTTCCCCGCAATTCGGTTTTGAAAAAAAGCCAGATTTGACGGGAAAAAAGCGAAACTGGCAACACTGGTTAGTTGCCATCATTAAATTTTTGACTACTTTTCACTCACCTGGTCGATCCAATGACTGTCTGCGACTCATTGGCAAAAAATTTATGCTCCTTGTGTTGTGTTGGGGGGGTTAGAAGAGACGGCAAATGTTGGCTTAAAAGCGAAAAAAAGACTAAACCAAATTGTTTGCTTCATTTGTTGCTCTGCTGCTTATTCAATTCTATACACTCGACACACATACACCTGCAGGCGCATTTCGCGACTTTCTTTTTTTTTTAAGAATTTATTTCCTTTTTTTATTTTGTTATTAATTTTAACTCGGTGTTGTGGTGTTTTGTTTGGATATTTGAAAACAACTCGCAACACACACACACTCACACCAACACACACTCACTGACACACACACACGCCACACACACACGACACTCGCTCGCGCGTCACGTCAATGAACGGAGCCCGTTGCTGCTGCTCGCTTTTCACGCATATTTCCCTTTTTGATTCAGTTTATTTACATTTCGACAGTAATTTTCGTGCTTTTCCGCGATTTTTTGTGGCAATTTGTTTGATTTGTTACGCACGGCGTAGAAATATGACGAGCGCCGCCGCCGACTAACAAAGGGAAAATGATGAATGCCACTGAAAACAAAATGAAAAACTGAGCGACGGCGAATTCAGCGATTCACGGCGAATTCGCCGCGAGGTAGAGAAGAAAAAATCCAAAACGAAATGTGGGGAAATTGTTGCAACTCACAAAACATTTGTTTAACGCGCTGATTGTTTGTTGTTTGTGTGTGGGCTGGATGTGATTTTGGTGTAGCTTTTCACGCTGGTGGCGATTGAACACTTTGCGAAACGCGTGCTAGCCAAAATTACTGCATTTTAGTGAAATCTTCCCGCACTTTTGCCTCGGAACTCACAGAGAGACCAACTCAGCAATTAGAGATGAGCGTTGGTTGACGTACCTGTTACTTGTAACTGGTAACGAGTCACTGGTTCGTCAGCCTATCGAAAAAGTAACTGTTACAGTGTGACCGTTTGCCTCGGAACTCACAGAGAGACCAACTCAGCAATTAGAGATGAGCGTTGTTACGACCTTACTTAACTGGAACGAGTCACTGGTTGCAGCCTATCGAAAAGTAACGTTACGTGTGACCGTGAACTCACAGAGAGACCAACTCAGCAATTAGAGATGAGCGTTGGTTAACGTACCTGCTACTTGTAACTGGTAACGAGTCACTGGTTCGTCAGCCTATTGAAAAGTTTACTCAGGAACTACTTAACTTTTTGAGACAAATTAAATTGCAAAATGTTAAGAAAATCACAATCTATTGTTTTTAATGAGGTTTGGGTGGATTTGAGAATTGCAGGTACCGAAAATGTGACACTAAAAAATCGGCTCGCCACATTTTGGGGTATATCTCCTCTCTCAGATAATGGCATGATATGCATGGTATACCAAAAAAAAAAAATAAAAAAAGTATTTTTGTTCCACATTCCACCGTTCCAGATCGACGCTAAACAGTCGACGCTATTTTGACGCACATGGGAAAAAGTATTCTATCTACTTGACGGACAATATAAGCCGGCATTTTCCAACATTGGCCCAACATTAGGTATTTGAATAAAATTTTCAACTCATCAAGTGCCGCGTTCTAGAAAAAGATATTCTGTTTATATGATTTTACATAGTATAATGTAAATTTCTAATTGCATTTAATATCGTTATAAAAAACATGATATGTTGTCTCATAAATACATAAAGTCAGAGGAATTCTTTAACAATATAAAACACATTTGAGAAACATTAAATATGGTGGACGGAACAAGGACTTATAACTAAATTATGCTGATTCTTGTATTTGTGATAGCAGCAGTATCATTCGAAAGGCGCATCTCTAAGGCACGAAACTGGTGGATGGAATGTACAAATATATTCAATGATTGTAAGTATCCATGTGTAAAGCAGCTTTTGGTTGTGCAATTTCGTTGTATACTTTGCGGATAAAATTTTGTTTAGCCCACAGGCATGGTGGATACAGTGCTATGCGGCGTTGTGGGACGGGATCCAGCCAGCGAGTTGGCTGTTGAGGCATGCAGCGAAGCCATGGTGCCCATCTGTTAAGACCGTGACAGTTATTTAAACGTTTAATGATTTTTTTGACACGATGCGAAACTTACGCGCAAATGTGCCAGATCCTCCAATTTGGTAAGATCAACCAGTTCCAGGAACAGGGAATAGACCACTGCCCAGCCATAAATGGAAACCAAACAGAACAGAGTCCACAACAACACCATGATGACATTGTAAGCAAAATACAAATCATTGACAATGGCAAAGAAAATCAGGGCCAAGGCGCGCCATACAGTAAAAATGGCAAAACTCCAGAGCCAAGGCATCACTTTGCGTTCATATTCCTGGAGGGGAAAAAGAGAGCAGAAAATTGCAATATTAATTATCATCGTATTGCAATGTAGATTCTTAGAGAACGACCAATTATTGAATGAAAGTGCAAATTTTGTTTCAATGACAGTGGCAGGATAGGCTTTTGTTACCCTTCGGCTTAGTAAGCGTTTCTGTGCTCCAAGTTTTTCTTGCTTTTTTTTTTGGCAATGAGAAATGTAAATGAATTGCTTGAAAAGTTTAACTTTAAGTTAGTTTCACTTACCTTACGCAGGGCAACGCACAGCAAGACGCTCGTGACAAAATTTATGAGTGCCATAATCAGCGAGAACAGCGCAAAGACAATCAGCATGTTGCGCACTGTAAACACAATTGGGGCGGAATTAGTTTGAGTGTTGAGCAGGGATCAGTCTATATATAAATGTTGGTTTTGGTAAGTACCCACTTTTATTTGCATACTCGGAAGATGGCTCTAACTCCGATAGCCTCAGTGATCGACGCGTTCATACAGACGGAATACATGAATGTTGGCTACTAGATTAAAAGGAAAGGAAACCTAATTACGCCGAAACGCGTAGAAGAAAGGCTGATCCAAAAATTGTTGTGACAGCAGCTAGGGAAGACGGCAAAAAACCCCAAATAAAACCAAAAAATACACTACAAAAGCGGCCCAAAAACAAATCAGCACCGTACGCTTTAAGTCTACTTGGCCTTGAGTAGTCAATTTCAAATCTCTCAACTTTTGTCAGCTACTTTAGTAACCTAAAATTTTAAAGACCCCTTACATAAAATTTAAGTAAATTGCATGCAGTGCTCTCAAACAGTGATTCGCAGCCATAGCACCTGGGGGCCGAACACACTCGACACTTCTCGCCGAATTCTTGCCGAAGTAATGCATCGGTGAGTGTCAGAAAGAGACAGCGACCCTTTCTTTTTGCGTAACCCTGTTCTAAACTGAACCCGTTATATAAGTATCCAGAATGCAAATGCTCGTTTTGATATAATGATTTCGACCAAATTTAGCAAAATCAGTTTGAAAGCATATATTATTAGAGATGTCCAAATTAAAGAACGGTAACATTGAAAAAAAAAAACAAACGATTTTTTACGTTCACCCATTTTTCGACCGATTGGTTCGATGGAAGCTATATGCTACAGCCATCCGATTTCGACAAAACTGTAGAATTCGTTGAAAGCATATAAAATAAATAATTGTCAAATTTCAAGACGAAACCATAAAAAAATGTTTTTGTTACTAAGCGTTTTTCAGACACATCTTTTGTTTGGGAGCTTTTCCATATAGTTATCGGATTTTTATCAAGCTTAGTAGAATTATGTAAAAGTATAGAAATCCAATAAATACGAATACAATAAATACAGTAGCTTTTTACAAAACGACCTAGAAAGGGTCAGCTCTTGGTGTGCACACAACCTACTTCCACTTAATCTAAGCAAATGCTTTACTGTTAGATATAGCAAATGCCTCTACAACATTACGGTGACTTATTCAATTGCCAATCAAATTTTATCCAGCCCAGACCATTGATTTGGGTGTAAAATTCGACACAAAATTTCTTTTTAATGAGCACTTGAACTATATTTTGCCTAAAGCCTATTCAATGTTTGGCTTTGTTAAGCGCAATGCCAGCCAATTTAAGGACTCTTACACCAGGTTGAGCCTTTATTCTGCATTTGTTCATTCCAAGTTGGAATATGCTTCAAAAGGCTCGAAAGGGTACAGAAAAAATTTCTGAAATTTGCGCTTCTACCGCTCAACTTTTCTGACCCTTTGCCGCCTTATATCAGTAGGTGGTGCCCTGTTGTATTCCCTCAACCCTGGAGGATCGGAGAACCATTGCGTCTCTAATCTTCTTAAATGACCTTTTATTAGGCTGTATTGGTTGTTATTTCTTGTTAGGCAAGATAAGCTTTGGTGTACCAAGTGGGAGTCTTAGATATTTTCACCTCTTTCCCCACCAAATTTCCCGAACCAACTATTCCCTTTATGGACTTATATGTAGGGCTCTTGAAAATTTTCATTCCTTGCCCGTTATCATGCGCTTCGTCTTCGACTCCAACAAATCGATAGTAAAGAAGCGGAGTATTTTTCGTCCATAAGGCAATAAATTTTGTTTATTTTATAATTTAGGTTAATACAAGCGTAGCCAGTTAGGACTCGTCCATTTGGCGATAAATAAATAAGTTTGGAGACGTTTCCATTAAAAACATAAAAGTTTTTCTTACTAAAACTATGAAAGCTATACGATGTAGTCGACCGATCCTGTCGGTTCCGGCATACTAGCAGCGTGCAGTAAAAAGAAGCTCGATAGCTTCAAAACTGAGAGACTAGCTTGCGTAGAAACAGACAGACAGACGGAAAGGGCTAAATCAACTCAGCTCGTCACCCTGATCAAGAATATATAAAGTTAATGGGGTCGGAAATGAATATTTCTATGCGTTGAAAACTTCTGGGCAAAATTATAATACCCTTTGCAAGGGTATAAAAACCCTCTATGAGAAACTTGACTGTACAATTTGTATGGACTAAAAAAAATCACAAAGCGGTGGTAAAAATTGTTATCTACGATGAATTCTAAGGTTTGCCTAAGAAACCATGGGTCTAAAATCAAAATCAAGCTTCCCGTCTTTAGGAAGAAACTTTTCGTATATATTCCGTTTGAACAAACAGATTACAGAGATGACAAGAGATAGATGTTCGATGGCATGTATGGAACAAAAACGTCTTATACTTGCAGTCATATCATGATTATTTATAAAATTTTTTCCCGGCCCAGCAAATTGGAAAAAACTAAGTTTTATTGATAGAAAGTTCGTACCTTCTTGACATATTTAGTAATAAGGATTATTTATCTATCCGAATTGGTAAAGATCAAATAAACGATAGTCGAGCTATAAGGAAAACAAGCATTTATGATGGGTGGCACCGGCCGCAACGGCGATGGGCAGCACTTCACACACCTTAACACAAGCTTTGGGAGGTACAGAGTATAAAATAGTTGGGCTTGCCCTAAGTAAAAAAGTTTCTTACGGGGGTAAGACAGAAATCTCTAGAGATTTTGCCGTCGGTTGGTTTGCAAATCTCTCAAAAAATCCGTCGGTTCGTTTTCTTTTTCGAAAGTCGAGTTAAAAGGTGTGTGAGAAGATACTTTTCGTATTTTTAAGACTTAGTAACCTATGACGTCTCGGAAAGTTGGTAACGGGCTTCGCTTGGTGAACCCAGCGCTATTAGGGTACTTAAACAAAAACTAAATCTTGAACTTATACGCACCGTGTTTATTGCCCACATAGATAAACTCATACGAAATGATGTAGTAGCCATAATGTGTAGAGCCTGGTGCTGCCATGGCATAGCAGTACATGTCAAAGATGCTGGTGGCAATGGTAAAAAGCGAAACGAACTGCAAGCAAAAGAGATGTTAATTCAAACAGCTGCTCCTCCTTGCTGGAGCATACTTACAATGGCAAACAGTCCTATGAGCATGGCACCCTTCTGTATATCAATATACTGATTATTCTTGAGGAGCGGTCGCTGGTACCACGGAATGCGAACCGACCGCGTGGAACGTGACATCTTCGAGTGCAAATTTGTCGAGGATCTGCCAGGATACAGAAATGCAGCTGGAAATAAGTTACTTCGATAATTTCCTCTGAACTCACCTGCCCGTCGCATGGGAATACATCGAGGGATTCGAGCGATAAGTGGAGGGAGTTTTCCTGCCATAATTCATGTTGAAGCCTTTCAACTGATGTCAAGAGAAACCGTTAGAGATCAACTTGAGTTACTGCAAACATAAATGAGAATGGAGGATAACTTCTATTTGAAAATTTTCATTCAGGGCGTGTTTGCTAAATTTGTTATATTATTTTGGGTGGGGTCCAACCAAGCTGAAGCTGGGCTTGAAGGTGGCAGATCTTGTACGCAGTTTTGTCACTCTTGGGGCACACATGATGACGTCTTTTCGCACTTTACGTATGTGTTGATAGTTCATGACTCTGGTTAGTACATTTTCATAGTCTTTGGCATTTATTTACCTTTACAAAATAAAAAATAAAATTTGCTTCGCAACGCATCAACAACAAAACACACTGAATCAGACCAGAGCTGCCAACTTGCTGAAAACAGCGCTGCATTGAGATACGCCACTGTGGTCGAAACTGTTGAGCAACAAGTGCGTAGCGCTGGTCACCCTAACATATCATCGATAGGATGCGCATAGCGGGAAATTTGAAATATTCTGTGAAAAAGTATGAAATAATTGCGCGCTCCTGGAAAAAAATTGTGTTATTGAAGAAGTTTTCACAGAGTATATTGTCGGGCTGAGCTGTCGTTCAGCTGGGAAGCATTTGACCGATATTAATTGACCGGAATTTGTTCCTTCAAAAACTAGCGCACAATAAATTCGTTGTTTTGTTTACTGTTTCGGTCGCTATTTTGGTCACTGTTTTGGTCCCAGTTTTGGTCTCTGCTTTGGTCACTGTTTCGGTCACTGTTTTAGTCACTGTTTTAGTCACTATTTTAGTCACTGTTGTAGTTATGCTGGGTTTATACTGCGTCACAAAGTGTTACATTTCAGTGTCACAATGTCACAGCTCCATACGAATTTGACATTGTGACACTCAAATGTGACACTGTGACGCAGTATAAACCCAGCATTACAGTTTTAGTCACTGTTTTGGTCCCTGTTTTGGTCATTGTTTTGGTCACTGTTTTGGTCACTGTTTTTGTCACTGTTTCAGTCACCGCTAATCCACCACCACCACCCATCCATTCACCACCCACCTGCTGCTATGGCTGTCTTGCAAAGACCAAAGCTGCTGACTTTGCAAAGTCAAAAGCGTAGCCAAAGAAATCTGTCGTTTTTTGGATTTGCCCCCAGTCCGTCAGTAAAAGAGCTTCGCTCTAAAAATCCAATAGATTTCTACAAAATTACCATTTAACATCGTGTCAGCTTATCATCCTTTCACAATTTGTAGACTAACAGCGTCATCTCGAATTCATTCTGCATAAACCTATATTAACCTGGTTCGTTTACTTCGTGTAAACGGCATATCAGTATTTTCCAGCTCTGCCGTTACGGTCACACTGTGCACTGCAAATGACCAAAACAAAACACGTCGACCTATAAAGCGAAAAATAATTGCAAGAACACACACATTTGATAATTCAAGTGGATTTAGATGATCACATCACAGCCAGATGTCACTCCCGCAAATCACGGACTTTGATATACTCGAGAAGCTCGGCGTTGGCAGCTATGCCTCGGTTTACAAGGCGAGACATAAAGTAGGACATGCGTTCAATACACACACAGATACACATGTACTCATATGTTTGCTTATACAATTGCAGAAGCAGCGCACTTTTCATGCCATCAAGTATGTGGAAATGTCGACGCTATCGCAAACCTCTCGGGAAAATCTAATAACGGAAATTCGTTTGCTGCGCGACCTCAAGCACAAGTACATTGTGACGTTACAGGATTTCTTTTGGGATGACAAGTGAGCAGTTATATTAATTTAGCAACACTGCAGCTGGTGTAATGAAATTGTTTCTGCAACAATGTTGCTGAAATTGTGTTAGGGTCTAGCTCAAATCGTAAATTATCACTACTTCCCAGCGGCGCAGAGCTGAATGAGGTTAGTCCACTACATGCATTACAGTAGGCGCTCATGTTGATCGTATCCTGCTATGTATATGGAGGTTCCGGGCTTAAGCCATGTTTTTGTTAGGAGCATCAGGTCGATTCGCTGCCCATTACCGATGCTACCGGTGCTGCCCATAATTATTTGTTTTCCTAAAAGCTCGACTATCGTTCATCCGATCCTTTCCATTCCCTGACAGATCGATAAATAATCCTAATTACTAAATAGGTCCAGAAAGTTCGAACCTTTTATTAATCAGAAAAGGTTTTGTGCGCAAGAAGCTATGGTCCTTAACTGGGAGGATCTCAGTCACATGATGCATATGGTCCGTCTCTTCCTCCATGTGTGGGGATTCATAGCTTATGCACGAATTTGCAAAGAGTCAAACATAACGCCCACTTGAGGGTTGGAATGGTCACTCCATTAATATTTTCTTCTGTGGCGATTTGGTAGCTGACAAGGATATGTTTCTACTCTGAAAGAAGTTATCCAGTTCTACCAGATTAGCCTTTCTTTCCTTCCTTTAAGGGTCTTGGTGCAGTCATTGTCATAAAACCTCTGGCCTGCCTTAGTGTTTTCCCGGGGAATTGGAGAATTTTAAATTATTAGTAATAGGAATGTTGTTTCAGTTATGACCTACGTGACAGCTCGTTGGGTCCTATTTGTTATAGCCTAATTGTATCCAGTGCATGAGGTCAAATTTCCCTGGATAGCGTACCTCAGAGGGTTCCAAAGATAAATGTTCTTCGATCTTCTATAGCATTAGCAAAACTCGTTGAACTTCCCCTGTCGGTGTCGGTCGCTGCGATCAATTTCCGCCACTCGCTGCAGCCAGTGACTCACTTTAAGTTTCGAAAAATCTTTCTTAACCTGGTCTCCCCATCTCAGGTTCGGCCGTCCTGTCCTGGGCGACTTCCTTTCGTTAGGATTTTTACTGTTGTTCTCACCAAATGTAATGGTAATTTCCTTTTGATTTCTAGCAGGAGTTTTTCATATGTCGCCCAATTGACAACTTGAAATGACGTACCCAGCTTGATTTGGAGACCCACACAGTAATTGTGTTGCTGCGATGTTACCTTGGTTGGCATCTCCAGAGTTTATGTTGCAGTCCTTTAATGTCGCGCATGTGACAACTTCGTTAGGACTCTCAACGTTTTAATGATCACCAAATGGTTTGGTGATAGATTCTGATTTACAAGCTAAAGGTTTCAAGTGTTGCCCAATTGACAACTTGAATTGCTGTCTCCAACTTTAGTTGCAGACCACCACAATGATAGTGGTGCTGCGTTGTGGCTTTGGTTGGCGGCGTTAGACTGAGTATTCGTATTGAAGCTCAGTTCACAGCTTCGTACGGACTCTCACCAATGTTGCAATCGCCAAATGGTTTGCTGATCTGTTTTGATGTCGCCCAATGGACAGCTTGAAATGATGTCTAAAGCCTTTTTTGCAGACACCCACAATGGTAGTGGTGCAGCTTCGTAATGATACTCACGTCTGGGTTGGTAACTTTGGCCGAGCTGTAGTGTTCGGAGCTGTTGAAGACCTTTAACGTTCGATCCCGCTTCCAACATCGTAATGAAAGTTTTTACTTGAATACATATTGTGATCACCAACATGTTTTTAGAGATCACGTAGGGGTCACCAAAATGCTTGTGTATGTAGGTTACTACAGACAGTACATAATCTATCTGTAATTGAGTTTTTTGTGTGTTTATAAGCTGGGATGCATCTAGTAACTAGTACATAAACCAGTTGGACTACGGAAAAGGTATCCTTCGATGCGCACATTGAAAGTCTGAAAACACAGCGACAGATTCTCTGCTGGGTGCGATGAAAGAAATGAGTAACAGTTCTTGGTTGTACTGAGACTGATTTTATTGAGCAAACTTAGGGCTATTTATATGGTAAAAATGGTAGAATTGATTATTGTGAAAGTGTTAACTTTTATACTGTTGATTTTTATGAACTTCTGTTTTATCAAACGACATAAAACTGCAAGGTAAAAGTGTTTATCTAGCGGTAAAGGAGAAATTGGGTAGGTGCAATGAGCAACTGATTTTAACTTTGTATTACGACAACTTCGCTGACGGTAGTACTACATCAAAAGGTCGAGGCGACCGCATAATGGTTGATGGTTTGGAGAAATTTTTGGTCCGGGATGGGATCAAACTTTCTTTCCCGTGCCCATTTCTAATTGGAACATCAAAAAATAGTCAATTGTAAAATATTGCAAACTTAATATCCTTTCACTCGACTCACCTTTTAATCTTTATTCCCAGAAATATCTACATTGTTCTAGAGTACTGCAATGCTGGCAATCTTTCCGCCTTTATACGCACCAAAAAAGCTTTGCCGGAATCGACCTGCCGCTATTTTTTACGGCAACTGGCCGCGGCCGTGCAATATATGCGAGCTAATGATGTCTCCCATTTTGATCTGAAGCCGCAAAATCTGCTGCTCACGCGAGGAGCCAACAATGTCACTCTGAAGGTAGCGGATTTTGGGTATGTTTTTATGTAGTTCAATCTCTTTACCAATATTATTAAAATCCAGTTTACATTTAACAGTTTTGCCCAACACTTGAAACTGGGCGAAATCAATCAACAGCTGAAAGGCTCCCCGCTGTACATGGCTCCGGAGATTGTGCGCAAACATCAGTACGATGCCAAGGCCGATCTTTGGAGCATCGGTGTTATTCTGTACGAGTGCCTTTTCGGGAAGGCACCATATAGCTCGCGCACCATTGAGGAGCTACTGTTGCGCATACGAAGTGCTGAACCCATTACACTGCCACCGAATGCCCGAATTAGTAACGAGTGCCACGATCTCTTGCGTCGTCTATTGGCTCACGAGCCAGCGACACGCATTTCGTTTGCGGATTTCTTTGCCCATCCGTTTTTAGATCTCAAAACGTTTCCCACAGAGCACACACTGAAGAAGGCCATCGATTTGGTTACCCAGGCGTGTGAGCACGATGAGAAGCATAATTACAAAGAGGCTTATTATTTGTACTGCAGCGCGCTGCAGTACTTTGTACCGCTCATCACAGAGGAAACAGATGCCCCAAAGCGTCAGGCACTGCGCAACCGTGCCTTGGCCTATATGAAACGAGCCGAGGAGATTAAGAACTGCATCATTGAGGAAGAGTACAGGCAGTTGGCACAACGGCAACAGAAGGCGGGGGCACAAGAAACACAATTAACGGCCGCCTTGCAAGATCCGCCTCAGCCCAGCAGTTCGCGTATGGCAGAAATGTTGGAGCCAGATGCGCGTTATAAACAACTATGTAAGTAATGGAACATTTATGTTAATTTAAATATCAAATTATGTTGCAGATGATATTAATAACTGGCTAGTACTCGAATTTTCTTACCCGATACACATAAAACAAGAGAGGGAGCTGAAGTCGAGTACCCCGACTCCAAAATACCCTGTTCCCTTGATTTTATGTGTTTTGACTGTTGATGCTGATCAACAATATATATACTTTATAGGGTCGGAGATGCTGCCTTCTGCCAGTTACATACTTTTGCACAAACTTAATATACTCTGTGTACCTCTGGTACAGAGTATAAAAATTATGTCTTTGACAGTTCTTTGCGGTTAAATGGTGGAGAGGTAAAATTTTTTCAAATCTGAAAAAAACTACCTGGTAAATTTTCCAAATCGAAAACTTGTCTGATCCGCTTGACGGCTTACCTATTGCATTTTCTTCGGCTCCGCTTGCGAAGAAGTTTCTTGACTTGACTCATTACACTCATCCGTCTTGCTCTTTTTGAGGTTCGCGACAAATTAGACTTTTGATCTCCTGGCATATTGATTTTTTCATACCCGGCAGGTACACTTAATTGTGCCTTTGTGATTGAAATATATGTTCAACGTTTTCTTACAGTTGGCCTGTCCCATTCAAGTCCGTCCCTAAAGACTGGTCTAGAAATTGGTCGCCAGGGCGAGCTTTATCTGTACGAACGCAAGCTAGATGCTGCCTTGGAGTCATATACCTCAGCGCTTGGCATACTGGTGCCATTCGTGAACAACGAGCCAAAGGGCGAGCGTCGCAATTTGTTGCTGCAACAGGTGAGTCTTGTTACATGAATCTGTCATTGAATCTTAATCCTTATAACTTTTTACTTACAGTTGGAGTTCTGGATAAAAGAGGCGGAGAGCATTAAAAGCATTTTGAGTACCAAACACTTGGATGAAGAGGAACAGAAGCTGTCCACGGTACGCAGCTGCAGCATACAGTAGAAATACAAAATATATAGAAACGAGGAGCAATTTTTGGGCGCCTGGAGCGTCAATCGTAGAGTATTTTTGTAGAACATTTAGTCATGTAGTACTACTTACTATATCTAAGTATGCTAGCAGCTAGCTAAACTTTAACCATGACAATTTTCGTTCTTAAGCTCCCTGGAGTCTATTCTATGTAAGAACTAACACTGTGAGCCTTCCCACTATTAACACGATTGTTTTTGTTGCTAAGTTTTAACTATGTTGTGATGATTGTCTATTTTAAGCACTCCACAAAGAGGCACACATTCCACGGCTGGTCACCAACCACACATCTGTATTTAATTCTGTTCATTGTGCTTAATTTGATTAAAATTGTTTAGTAAAAAATCTACATATATGTAAGAGGGAGCCTATTTGGGTAATCATTCAATCGCTGGTTCGTATCGCGAATCATAAATTTCGCTTATCAAACGGCAACGGTCAAACGTTGGATTAGGAGCTGGCTATAAAAGTCGTCGCAATTCACAATTGCCACAGTTATTAAAGAAGTAATGTGGGCTGTTCAAGAACTTGGCGTTGCAGGGCTCCTGCTGCTGATCGGAGCCACCTTGGGCAATGCTGCTCCACCCACAGGTCGAGTGGTCAATGGCACGGACTCCAGTGTTGAGCGCTATCCATTTGTGGTAAGTATTGGGGCAGGTCAAAGATTAAAGTTCTAAATTAAACAAACTTATTCTTGAAGATCTCGCTGCGCGGTTCTACTGGCTCACATTCTTGCGGTGGATCTCTTCTCACTGAGCGTTATGGGTTGACCGCAGCTCATTGTGTGGCCGGTCGTTTGGCAAGGCAACTTTCGGTTCAGTATGGAGTGACCAAAATCAATGCAGCTGGTCCCAATGTGGTGAAGATCCAGCGTATCATACAGCATGAGGATTACAGCCCCTCCAACAGCTATGCCAATGACATCGCATTGTTGCAATTTGCTGAGCCCATTACGTTCGATTTTTTGACCGTGGCACCCGTCAAGCTGCCCCCACAGGACTTTGAGACGCCTCAAACTGACGAAGGTGGTATGGGCGTACTTATTGGTTGGGGCCTCGAAAAGGTGGGTAGTTGTTTAAATGCTCCAAGAATGAATTTTGAAACTATTTTCCATAAAGACTGGCGGTTCCGTACAACAAACCCTGCAGGAAGTTGCTTTGAAGGTCTACTCAGATGCTCAGTGTGTAAGCCGTCATAATGGCGGTACAATTCCTAGGTATCATATTTGCGGTGGCGTGGACGAGGGCGGCAAGGGACAGTGTAGCGGTGATTCTGGTGGCCCCCTGCTCTATGATGGTCAGCAAGTGGGGATTGTGTCCTGGAGCGTAAAACCATGCACTGTGGCTCCATATCCTGGTGTCTACACCAAACTAAGCAGATATGTACCTTGGATCAAGGAAAATCTAAATACATTGGCTTAAACTAAGAAACCCAATAAATCAAAGATTATATTCAAATTCAAATATGTGAGAAAAGTTATAAACCTCAGCCCGCATAGACTCCCAAAAATTGTAGCAACGCACCTCTTGCAAAACAGATCACAGTTGATCGATAAGTGGGACAGACTAGCGCATCAAGTCGGCTTTGAAATATCTTTCGAGGACCCAAGCTCTTGGAACGACCAACACGAACAGATATTGAAAGGCCTGGCAGCTGCAGCACGAATAAAATTTATGGATCAGGCTGGAAACAGCGAAACCCGAACGTACTACAGTAGCTTTAAATATGGCATGGGAATGCAAAACTATTTCTGTGACATACTGAGCTCTCAGGCAATATCAATGATATTCAGAGCGAGAACAGAGGTGCTGCAACTCAAGTACACGCCATACAGAACAGCAGAAAATACAGATTGTAGCATGTGTAACCTACATAAAAGGGAAGACACCATTTTATAGCTGAATCTCCAATGCTTAAGGAAATCAGACAAGCACACTGGGGAGCCCAATTTATAAGTGTGGACAAATTCGTGGGAATACTGAATGGTAAAAACTGGAAGCTATTAGCAAACTATCTCAGGGAAGCACTTGGATACCAGCTCCAAGTAATTCTAGAAGATTTTCAAGATTAAGTAAGAAAAGCAACTATAGTTCTTTATCAGATTCTAATGATTAATTAATTAATTTTTGTAATTGGCTGACGGCATTTAATGTCAATCGCTAAATATGGCACAAACATAAAAACAATACTACTACTACTACTACTATTCAAATCGGGAAAATCCCTCGTAAGAACATTGCACGATAAGATAAAAAATTATAGCCTGATAATGAAACAATAAAAGCTGCATTGCATGGGAAATATAGACCAAGTCATGGTCCTTAAAATGCCATGAAATGATTTATGCGAAGCGAAAGATAATAAAATGAAGAAAAAAACCAATTAAATTTGCGTGATACAAAGCTTTGAGTGCATTAACTTTGTAGGTACCTGATTAACCGCTCCGGAATCTCCCAAGTTTTTTAAGAAGGCCGAAATAAACTTGAACCAGAGTCTAACATACACCGTTCGACAGCTAAGTTCACTGAACCTAAATCGATGTGTTTTCTATTTTTCACTGAGAAAAGAGGTACGGCTGTACCTATTAGGTTTTTTTGATAGTATGAGCATTGGGGCGGGTCACTTTGTTCGAGTCAAGAATTAAAAAAATGTGAAAAATCTGTATATATAAAACTGTTCGTCCTGACTCACTCATTCATTCACTGGTGACCGCCGAACAGCCCAAACCGTAAGCGATAGGAAGCTGAATTTTTTAGAGTAGGTTGATCATATGCTGAAAGTGAGTACTAAGAAGAGGTCCAAAGGACCAAAGTGAGTACTAAATACCAAAGTGAGTACTAACAAGACATCCAAAGGAAGAAGGAAAAAAAGGCGATAGCAGATGGCGATAGTATATGGCAATTGTTCGCGATGCTGGGGCTGCTGCTGGGCCTGCTCCTGTGCCTTCTGCTGGAACTGCTGCTGGGTCTACTCCTGTGCTTGCTGTTGGTGGACCTGGACCAGGAGGTGGACCTTGAGGTGGACCTGAAGGAGGACCTGGAGGTGGACCTGAAGGAGTACCTGGAGGTGGACCTGGAGGAGGACCTGGAGGTGAACCTGGAGGTGGAACTGGAGTTTGACCTGGAACTCAAATTTTTTTTTTTGTGCTTAGAATTTTGAAAATAGTAAAATGATTCATGTGTCGTTCAGTTTGTGGCAGTGAAAGTATCATTTACTGTAGTCGCAAGCAATAAGAAGAACTTGTTTATCGAACACGCCAATTGCCGCCTCATCCGTTGATGTCATTATCCATGCTTCTGCTCCGTGTAGCAGGACTGGGAATATAAGCGCCTTGTGGCTCTGCTCTTGAACTCCTTACTGAGCCCGTAGGAACATCGGTTTGCAAAGGTGATTCTTCTTCGGATTTCCAGACTGATGTTGTTGTCACTGGTTTTCGTCGTTCCAAGGTAGACAAAGTCCTTAACAACCTTGAAGTTGTATTCTCCCATTGCAACTTATCATTAAAAAGCCGATATGATAACCGACGGATTTCTCTAGCGATTTGCAAACCAACCGAAGCCAAAATCTCTAGAGATTTCCAGGACACCCCCGTATTAGTCCCTTTTCTTCTGTACATTTTCTATGCGTTCCTTTCTCTTAATAGTAAAAATGACATGTTATTGTTATATATGAAAATAATATTGTTTGAGCAGATATCAACTTGGCCAGCCCATATCAAATTGATATTCGTGTTATTTTTATACCCTTGCAGAGGGTATTATAAAATTGTGCGGATATTTGGAACGCATAGAAGGAAGCATCTCCGACAACATAAAGTATATATATTCTTGGTCAGCATGACGAGCTGAGTTGATTTAGCCTTGTCCGTCTGGTTCTATGCTATCTCCTCCGTCAGTTTTAAAGCTATCCTCACCAAACTTTGCAGGAAGTCTTTTGGTTCAAATACGCTGCACATTTGTCGGAACCGGCCGGATCGGATGACTATAGCATATAGCTGTCATAGGAACGATCGGTCGAAAAACTAGTCTTAGTGAGAAAAACTTTTTTGTTTTTAATGGAAACGCCTCCAAAGTACGTATTACTTAGTTTACTATCCTTTCCCATGATTTCACTAAGTTTGGTCGAAATCGGATGACTATAGCATATAACTGCCATAGGAACGATCGGTCGAAAAATTAGTTCTAGTGAGAAAAACTTATTTGTTTTTAATTAAAACGTCCTTATCATTGGCATACACTTATTTTTATATTTTTACACACTTCTACAAAGTTTGGTCGAAATCGGATGACTATAGCATATAGCTGCCATAGGAATGATCGGTCGAAAAACTTTTTTGTTTTTAATGAAAACGTCTTTTTAATTGGCATATTCTTGTTTTATATACTTTAACATATTTCCAAAATCGGATGACTATAGCATATAACTGCAGTATGAATGATCGGTCGAAAAGAAGTTCTAATGAGAAAAACTTTTTTGTTTTAAATGGGATTGCCACCATGTTTGGTCGAAATCAGGCATCAATAAAGTATAGATCCCATAGAAAAGTAAGGTCCAAAAAGTAGTCTTAGTTAGAAAAACTTTTTTGTTCAATAGAAGCTGCAAGGGTATACAAAACTTCGGCCGAGCCGAAGTTAACTTTCCCCCATTTCCGTCTAATCCTCATTAAAGTTTTGACTGCTTCTCTATCTCTGAGAACGGCTGTCTTACCACAGATTCGTCTCTGCCATTACCGCCCCCATAATCGAATTAAATTCAGATGGAATTGCTGGAACTGGCATTTTATTTCAGCAGAATTTATGTACACCAACAAGTGTCCAACGGTTCTTCTTTTAATTTCTGAGTTTATCTGGATTGTATGATTTCTTGCGATAATACATAATTATACTCTGTACCAGAGTTACACAGAGTATATTAAGTTTGTGCAAAAATGTCCGTGTGTCCGTCCGTCTGTCTGTGTGAACAAACAGATCTCAGAGATGGTAAGAGACAGAGGTTTGAAATGTATGGAACATATGTTTCTTATACTTGCAGGCAGATCAAATTTATTTTCAATTTCGGCCACGCCCCCTCCCGCCCCCGTAATATCGAAAAAACGTCATATCTCCCACAGTTTTATAGATAGAAGGTTAAACCCTTCTGGACATATTTAGTATTCGGGATTCTTTATCCGCTAAAGGAATTTTGACTAAATTATAAATTTTGATGTTAAAATTTATCAATATATAAACTTTCATATTGAAATTAGCCAATATTTTTAAATTTGTCGAAGATAAACTACTTGCGACATATGTAAAGAAGCAAAAGTCTGCTGGCTTTTGTTAACCAACGAGAGTGAACAATTTGTCACGGTTTCATGATGGTAAGATCTTCTGGACACAAACCTTCCGATACATCTTTGGCTATTCGATAAAGATAAAAAACGTCGGTCGAAAGGCTTTTTCATTTTTATTATTCATGGGTGGAGCCATATTCCCAAAGAAATGGGTTCAAAGTGAGGTACAGCCTACAACAAAATGTTTGTTTTATTTTAAAGATGTTGCATTAGACTCTAATGATTAGAGCTAGGTGCTTACCGGAAGAAGTTCGCAGATGTCTAGTAAGTTCGCCAAAGTCCCACTGGCTTTACGTGGTCCACTTGTAGTTGAATTTTCTAAGGCATTAAACAAATGATGAAATGGAAGTTCGCTAAAATGCAACAAGCAAACAAACCAAAGTAACGGTTTATTCAACATTACTTCAAACTTTCGAATTATTCCATTTTCAATTCCAGCATTGGTGGGTTTTCCGTCGCAGCAAACTCCTAACTGCCATAACTGGATTTGTTTAGTATTGGAGTCCCCAGCATCAACTTTTATGTGTCCCAACAAATTGCCTTGCGGTTCCTTAAGAATCACAATATGAGACTTCTTTTGTACTCGCGGATGGTATTTTCTATTAATTTCTTTCCGTGTCTGATCGTCATTTTTCCAGCCATCAAAAGAAAAAGTTAGTAAAGCTGAATCATTTTGCTGGATTTACCCATAATGATTGCCTCCCCATTTTCATTAGTAAACCAATGTCTTTAAATAGGGCTGTAGCCAAACAGATCTGAAATTCCGAATCTATCACACTTCATTGCGAAATTAATTGCATCGTATCATTTCGAATAAGGTCCCCTTTTGTTCAAAATCAGATTTCTTGCAGCTGACATAGCAAACTCGATTTGACATTCATTTGCAAAGAGTGGGACCCTGTTCTTAACATTTTTTTCTACAAATTATAATTTATTACAAAGACAATTTCACAATCCAAATTGAACAGCATAAAAAAAAAAAACTAAGCGAAACAGTTTGAGAAGCACTGCCAAAAGGAACCAATACGAAGGCCAGACTCTAAAAGACGAACATGCGACCCGAACTGACAACAAAAAAAAATCGGCGTCGGCTTGTTCTGCTGCTGCTGTTGGTGCTGTGTTGATGCTGATGATGGTTATGCTGCTGAAGTGGTCGCTGTTGATGTTGCAGTCGTCGATTTCAACTCAAACGGGAAGCACGCTTAAGCGGACTAAGCAGCTTTAACTGCAGTGTATTTTTAAAAACTAACGGTCAGTCAGTGTTTAAATGTTGATATGTTGTTGCTGTTGTGATGTTGATGTGTCAAATGTGCAATTAAAATATTTATTTAATATGCAGAAATGTTGAAAAAATAAACAAAGATCTAACATTTTCCAAATACATTAAAATAAAAATTAAAAACAAAACAGTAATTAAAATTAAGTGCTGAAGATCTTGTTGGAAATACAAAAAAAAAACCAAATGAAAAAAATGTATTTCGTTTATCAGAGCAGAATACGAAAGGTCGGCAGTTGACCGACATGATGGACCAAGCAAATTCAGTCATTTAATTAAAAAATA
Organism: Lordiphosa collinella; assembly: GCA_018904265.1. NCBI lineage: Eukaryota > Metazoa > Arthropoda > Insecta > Diptera > Drosophilidae > Lordiphosa > Lordiphosa collinella. The sequence continues at coordinate 101,756 of JAEIFV010000766.1, forward strand.
CTCTTTAATTGGCTGTTGCGAGGGCAAACGCTGCGAATGCGTGATATTTTGCTTGAATGCAGCGGACACTTGAAGGCAGTGGCATTTAAATTGAACTAGTTACCTGCACCTTTACCGAAATCAAATCAAAGCCTCAAAGTAGGCAACTCGAACTCGTAATACGATTTTAGGCATTTACTTACTCCCCTTTCTGCCGCAAATTGTGGGAAATTTGGTGGAAACACTCAACCCTGAACGCATATAGAAGAACTTTTTGCTGCCACACACACTGACGCATTTCACTAACAACAAAAGCAATTTGAAAACAATTTTTTGAGTTTCAGAAACGTGTGCCGTTTTTGGGGGCCAACATGCACACATACTTATGAATTCAGTTGGGGCTGGGGCGTGGTAGCATTTGGCAATTTGTAACATTCATCGAGCAATTTTTTTTTGCACTTATTTTTGGGACATTCGAACAAAAGGTGCATGAATGTCAGGCATACAAAATCAGCTTCTGTGGCAGGCAGCTCAACTGATTTAAATCAGACAAAATAAAATAAAATGTGAGAGCAGCTTAAACTATTTTTTTTTGTAACGAATTTTGTGCTAAATGGTTATGTAAATACATCAAGTTTATTGGAACAACTTAATATATTTATACCCTTGCAGAGGGTATTATAAAATTGTGCGGATGTTTGTAACGCATTGAAGGAAGCATCTCCGACCACATAAAGTATACATATTCTTGATCAGCACGACGAGCTGAGTTGATTTAGCCCTGTCCATCTGTCCGTCTGTCTGTTTCTATGCTATCTCCTACGTCAGTTATAAAGCTATTCTCTCCAAACTTTGCACGAAGTCTTCTGGTACATATACGCTGCACATTTGTCGGAACCGGCCGGATCGGATGACTATTTTTGGTTTTTTATGAAAACGTCCTTTTGATTGGCATATTCTTATTTTATAGACTTGAACACATTTCTACAAAGTTTCATCAAAATCGGATGACTATAGCATATAGCTGCAGTATGAATGATCGGTCGAAAAAGAAGTTCTAGTAAGAAAAACTTTTTTGTTTCAAATGGGATCGCCTCCAAATTTCGTAATTAACAGTGTATTATGCTTTTCCATGATTTCACCAAGTTTGGACGAAATCAGGCATCCATAAGTAAGGTCCAAAAAGAAGTCTTAATTAGAAAATCATTTTTTGTTTTCAATGGAAGCTGCAAGGGTATAAAAACTGACAATTAATTTTGGGGCGTTTGAAAAAAAAATTTAGACTTCTTTTCGACCGACATTCGTACGCAGCGTATGCTATTGTCATCCGATTTTGGCAAAACTTTGTAGAATTGTGAAAAAGAATATAAAATAAGTATATGCCAATGATAAGGACGTTTCCATTTCATTAGACAAGTTTTTCTCACAAGAACTAGTTTTTCGACTGATCGTTCCTATGGCAGCTATAAGCTATAGTCACCCGATTTTGACAAAACTTTGTAGAATTGTGTGAAAGCACACCAAATAAATAATGGCAATTTTCAGGATATTTCCATTGAAACAAAAAAGTTTTTCTAACTAAGACTTCATTTCTGACTATACTTTTCTATGATAGCTATATGATATACATAGATATATGACTTTGATCAAACTTGGTGGAATCATTGGAAAGTTTAGCAAACTTAGAAATACGAAGTTTGGAGCCGTTTACATTGAAAACAAAAAGTTTTCGCACCGAAACCAGTTTTTCGACCGATCGTTCCAATGACAGCTATAGTCTCACCTGTAAGGATGTTTCTAAGGCTGAGGTAAGCTCAGTCTGGCCAGGGCCACTTACAGAAAATTTATAGAAGTGCCGGGACATCATGGGTGCAGAAGTAAAGATCCAGTTAAAACTTACTCTGATCTTTTTATTTAAATTTTGGCTGGTGATCTTAGCAAATTTCCTTTCTGTAGGGAACCAAAAGAGAGTCGTTCCGACTAACACTAAATTACAAGAAAACTTCCCGAAACCTATGAAACACTGGCAAGACTGTGTGTAGGGCCCACACCACGCCCCCCCAGTCCCCTATTGAGACTTAGGATGCGCAAGGGAGGCTCGGCGTGTTCCAATAACATCTACGCAACACACCCTACTGGGCTACTCACAAGAGATGGACAGTTGGCTCTTATACAGTACAACAAACGCTCGTTTCACCCCAGGTGACACCATGGGAGGCGAATCGAGGTTGTTTGTACTGGCTGCCGGGCTCGCACCATGTACCACCAACCCTCAAGTGAAGACTTAGGGGGGTAAGCGCACATGGCTCATCCCGCTAGCCGCATATTCAAGTCAACAGAACACTAACACGAAGGATCCTTTTCCCCCTGTACAATCTTCTCAACGTTTGTCTCGCCCCAGGTGAGACCATAGCGAAAGTCATCCGATCCGGCCGGTTCCGACAAATGTGCAGCGTATTTGTACCAAAAGACTTCGAGCAAAGTTTGGTGAGGATAGCTTTAATGGATAGGATAGCTAAAATGAACTCAGCTCGTCATGCTGATCAAGAATATATATACTTTATGTGGTCGGAGATGCTTCCTTCAATGCGTTACAAACATCCGCACAATTTTATAAAATTTATAAGGAAGCTGCAGTCGAGTGCCCCGACTACAAAATACCCTGTTCCCTTGATTTCGTGTGTTTTCCTTTACACGCACTCACACATACACACACTCTAACATACAAACAAATGCATGGCATGCGGCCGCTCGCGATAACTGACAATGCAAGGCCACCTCTCTCCCACAAGCAAAATTGATTGGTATATAACTTCGGTGTTTATTGTCCGATCTTAGTGATATTTTCAGAATAGATGGATATTGGGCCTTACTTGATATACGTAAAGTTTGGAAGGTCTATCTTCAAAATGTTGGCTCTGACAGTTTTTTGCGCTTAAAGGGGGGAGGGGGAGGAATTTTCCAAATCTGAAACAAACTCGTATTGAATCGGGTATATAGTACACCTATCTAAATGAAAAAATATGTGGCTCTAGCTCTTATAGTCTCTGAGAAACACGCGTTCATACGGACAGACAGACGGACAGACAGACGGACGGACAGACGGACAGAGCTAAATCGACTCGGCTGTTGATGCTGATCAAGAATATATATACTTTATAGGGTCGCAAATGCTTCCTTCTACCTGTTACATACTTTTGCACAACTTCATGATCCCCCTTTTCCCATTTTCAATGGGAACAGGGTATAAAAATGCAGATAGCACACGACTTTTCGTTGGCAAGGACCACCCACTAACGAAAATTGGTATCAATAAACCGACCAAAAACACTGAAGTCTTTTCTGCCATATTTTCAAAAAAGCTGACTTTTTTAATTTCAGAAAATGACAGCAATTGAAACGAACTAAAGTTTTCGTTGTAAAAATTTCAATTTGTTTCACGAGTCGTATGAGTAACACCCGGAAGGAGCGAAGCTCTATACGAGGGATGACTTGAAATTAAAATATTTGCAAATGAATATAAAGTAATTTGGTTTCCCATTTCACCATTTAATGACATTTTTTAGGAATTCATCGCTGATTTTTTATCTACTATGAAATCATAGTATCATACTATTTCCTAGCTTTAAAATAAGGGTTCCCAAATAGTTTTATGATTTAAGCGCAGAAATCACATAATAAAGTAATTTATTGTTGGAAAACTCGTCGCATTCTTCTGAAGCAATTGAAGGTGTTGGAAATTCTTCGGACCTAATTCCGATCCTATGATACTGCATATTTTAATTGTGTTCTGACCGATTCTACTTGAACAAAATTCGTCCCTTCAAACTCTCGGGCATGATAAAAGCGCTGTTTTCGTCACTGTCTTAGTCGCTATTTTGGTCACTGTTTTGGTCACTGTTTTAGTCAATATTTTAGTCACTGTTTCGGTCACTGTTTTGGTCACTGCTTAGTCACTGTTTTGGTCACTGCTTAGTCGCTGTTTTGGTCACTGTTTAGTCACTGTTTGGTCACTGTTGTCGTCACTGTTTTAGTCACTGTTTTGGTCAATTCTTTACTCACTGTTTTAGTCACTGTTTTAGTCAATATTTTAGTAACTGTTTTAGTCACCGTTTTGGTCACAGTTTTGGTCACTGCTTAGTCACTGTACTGGTCACTGTTTGGTTACTGTTTTGGTCACTGTTGTCGTCACTGTTTTGGTCGTTGAATAAGTCACTGATTTGTTCACAGTTTTGGCCACTGTTTTAGTCACTGTTTTGGTTACTGTTTGGGTCACTGTTTAGGTCACAGTTTCGGTCACTGTTTTAGTCACTGTTTCAGTCACTGCTTTAGTCACTGTTTCAGTCACTGCATTAGTCACTGCTTTGGCCTCTGTGGTAGTCACGGTTTTGGTCACTGTTTAAGTCACTGTTTTAGTCGCTGTTTTAGTCGCTGTTTCGGTCAGTGTTTCTGTCACTGTTTTGGTTACAGGTTTGGTCACTGTTTCGCTCACTGTTTGGTCACTGCTAATCCACCACCACCCACCCACTCACAGCCCACCTGCTGCTATGGCTGCCTTGCAAAGACCAAAGCTGCTGACTTTTCAAAGTCAAAAGCGTAGCCAAAGAAATCTGGCGCAAAGACAATCGTCCGTAAAAGAGTTCGCTCTAAAAAATGTCATATCTCCCTCAGTCTACGAAACAAACTTAAAGCTTGTCGATGGGTTTAAGCACTCGGACCAAACCTTGTTAAATATACGGGTCTGTTCTACTTTTCGCCTCGATTTTCGTGTAAACGTTAATGTTTCGCGTATAAGTTGTATTAATTTGTAAGTAAAAAACAAGACAATCTGTGGTTACTAGATCTGGTCGTAATTTTCGCTCGAATTGAATTCACTTGGCATTGAGCAATTGGAGCAATTGGACAGATCTAGTAACCGTTAGCATGTTTTTCACCTCCTATGTAACGTTAGTCAAACTGGATGCAAAATGTTAACGTTTACACGAAAATCGACTTGAAAACCGGAACAGGGCCCATAATGGGTCTGATATTGTGTCCTTCCAAAATTGTAACTTTATTGCTTTAAGACCATATATTTGATTTAGAATTTTCCAAAATCACATAACGAAACGAAATATTTTTCTTCCAGGCAACACGATTTAATAAAAAATTTCAACTGAACCTTAGCGGCAGATTGTGAGAACCACACAGTGAATCAACAGAATCGTCCATCAAATATATGTAAAACAAGACTTTACAAAAAATACGCAACAACAAATACAAGCCTCATATTAATCAAATAACCAACACAGAAACAAAGGCCCGAACCAGGCGACGACCCTTCCTTGACAAGGAACAAAGCAAAATTGCAATTTCAGATAGTGCACGCGCAGCGTCAGTGTGCCAGTGTGACAGTTGTGTACCCGTGTCCGTGCGTGTCAGTGTGTGTCAAAGGTCAGAACTTATATGAAAATGTCGCACGCCAACCAAGAAGCAATGCCAACAAAAGCCGCTGTCACCGCCGCCGCCGCCGTGGATGATGACATCTCGTCATCGTCTCCCCTTACCAAATCCACTTCCACATCCATGCCTCTATTCAAAGCCAGTCGAGCAACCATAGGCGCAGCTATATTCGTGGCCATCATCTTGTGCAGCGGCAACTTTGGATTTGCCGACGGTCTCAAGTGCCATATGTGCGGCCAATACAATGAGGGCGTGGGATCTATTACGCCCTGTTCCAATTATACCAAAGACATAGCCCATCTTTATCTAAAGGAGTGCACCAAGAAGAGCGAGAAATATTGTGTGGTAAGTGGAAGCAAACCTTTAAAATTTAAGGATCCTCATAGTGATTTTGTGTATGTTGTAAAAAGATAAGATAAAAATGTCTCGCAACTAGAATATGGGAATACAAATTTTAATTACATACTTGAAACCATGTGTTAAAGATAGGTACTAATAAGAACTAACATTTGGCTCCTTATGCCTCTCCCTGTCCTTATCATGCGCCTCAAATATGCACATGTAATCATGTAAGGAAATAACCAAATAGCGGTTTTGCCATAACATGCCAAATGGAAACGTTGCACTCATTTATTCATACAAACACTCATTCATTCTGCTTTATTGCCCATCATTGTTGTTATTGACTATGGAGTCCTCCATTCCTCCTCAAAGAGAGGAGAAGTACTTGGTCCATCCGCTTGTCATTGAGCCAAAGCAAAAGGCAGAAAATCGAGGCAATCGGTACTTTTTTCGATGGTTCTTGTCCCCTGCCCATTGATGACTTTTCGAGTTGATGTTTTCATTTTATTGATATGTTTTTTGTTGTGTGCGTGTTATCTTGGCAATGGTCATATATTCCTCTTGAACTGGTCTCGTTGGCAGTTTTGTTGTTGTCACTTTTTGTTTTTATTGTCTGGCCAAAAAGATAAATTGGTTGTAAAAACAGAGTCAATGATTTACCCAATGTGGAAGCGAAATAACAGAGACGAGCAGTGCCATGAAATAAAAGAAACCATATTTTCTTTCTGTAAAGGTAGTTTCTACACTTGGGGCCCATTTTTTAATAAGTACCTCGCTAAAAATTGAATTGCTGAAACTCTATAATTGATATTGATAAATATTGTGGTTGAAGCGCACAGGAAAAAAGAAGTTGGTCCAATGGTTTCGGATTCGGAACGGTTTATCCAAAATGAATAAAATAAATAAGTAAGAAAGTCGATCAAGCCCTACTATAATATACTCTGTACCAGCGAAAATGACAAAATGAAACTACTGCATGTGTAGCAATAAGGGAGAATGAAACTATTACAAAACAGAAGCGACTATTATATTTATATAAACATTATCTGGCGTTTGCCTTGTTCTTCACCCCCCATTTGCCTCCATCTATGCGCTCATCACATCCAAAATAATGGTCAATAATATATTCCAGAGCTGTGCAATTGCTGTTTTTCGTTCCACAAACGCTTTAGAAACGCCGCTATCGACACGCCGCTATCTATACAAAGTGTGGATTTCGTTCAAGTTGCTGGATACTAAACAAACGAAATCGTAAACAGAAAATTCCTGGCACAATTTTTATCATATGAACTTTGGCAGGAATTTTTTGGTTTTGCGTTGCTGGATACCCGGCTTAAACAGAAAATTCCTGGCACAATTTTTATCATATGAACTTTGGCAGGAATCTTTTGATGTTGCTTTGCTGGATACTCGGCTTTACAAACAAATCAAAGCTTATAATTGGCGACAAACATGATAGGTTTTCATTATTATTCGCAGATTTAATAAATATTGGGGCATTATACCTATCAAAAGAATTAAAATTATAAAAATTAACTGTTTCAATAATGAAAAAAAGAACCACAACTCTTGTCATAAATTCCACTGCAATTTGTTCGTTGCCCATTGCAATTATATGCAATTTGTCAAAACAAAACAATAAATGGACACAAGCAAAATGAAAACTGTTTTTAATACTCAATGTCGAGCGAATTTAATGGATTTCAATTTTATATGACAGCAAATACAATTGTTTCCGAAATATGTTTTAATTTTAACGAACAATTTCACAATTAAGCAACAGAAAATTTTCAAAAAGTGAGTGTGGGAAACACGAAATTGACTTTAAATTGAAAAATAAAACTATAAACTTGGATGGAGCCTTCGAATGAGTGGGTCGTTTTAGTGTTGGGCACTGGTGAAAATAAAAATTTGTGGGTTTCGCTTTTTCCTGTCGTTGTCAGTGTTGTCGGTTGCCTGCCAGCTGTGCATGGCAAGTAGGTGTTAAATATTTAATGATTACCAAAGCGCCAACTGGCTGTTCCTACCGCTGCAATCCGTTAAGTGCTCCATATACACTCCACACCAGAGAATTCAGTGCATACAATATACCACAATTTATGCGCACAATTGCCCAAGCCACGCCCACAATAACATAGAACTAAGGGCGGACGTACTGCACGTGCAAAATGTGCAAAAGAACCGCTGCGGCCGCAAAACTAATTGAAATTGCCAGCACAGACAGTTGGCATCAGTTTGCGCCTCTTGTCTTTCACGATGGGTGGAAAGATGGAAAGCCGTAGAAAGACGAGAGAGCATTGGGACATGATTAACCCAAGTCTGTGTAAACATTATGGGTGAGTTGCGTATTTGTAATTGGGCACGTGGCGTATGTGTGCTCTGATTTGCGAATTAGCAAGTAAGCAATCTTGAGATGATCAGAAAATAAATCTAAATATACAATTGGGAACAAAGTCTACCCCATAAAATTGGTTTCGTCCTTCAATTGTTGGCTTATGCTCATTTAACTGCTGGTGTAATTAGCAAAAGTAAGACCCAACATTGTGCAGAGTTTGCCTCACCTTTTTTGTTCGCTTTCTTTGTTCCCTCAACCTGATAACTGCCATTTTGTTATTAACAGCTTGGCAGCCACTTAATTAGCGGCATAATTTATGCCAGCCGCAGAGGGCAGATAAAGTGCCCAAGAATGTGAGCGGCAATCATAATGACGGCGATGGGGCCCTCAAGCAGATGCTCCTAAAAAGTAGGCAACACGCAAAAAATATGTTGCAACACACAAAACAAAAACCCAGAAAAACTTTTGTTTAAATATTAACAAACAGCATAAATGCTGCTTGCCCTCGCTCCCTCAGATGTTCAACCATAAAAGTTGAAGTGTTTCTTGGTTTGCTTTTTGTGGTTGCTGTCTTTGGCTCGGGTCAAGCCTGACGCCGCCTTGTGTTGTTGTTAAGTAGTTGGCGTTGATGTTGGTGTTCGGGTTATTTGTTTTATGTTAGTTGGCCAAAAAGTTACGAGCTGGCGCCGTCTGCTCAGCAAGTACCGTCTTATATATATTTATGAGCAAAATTTATATTCAAATTAGTATAGTCAGGCAGTCCTGTTGGGTCACAAACATTGAATGCATAATTCAACATTTGAATAATGAGTTGCGGAGTAATAGCAAGTCTTTCATTCACTTAATCGCCCCTCTTACTCGGAGAACAAAACAATGGGTGTGAGGGTAGGCTTAAGCACATAAAGAGTGGATTTTATGTTTGAATGTGAACGTGCATTTAACCCTTGACCTCATGCAAAAATCCAGAATAAATGGAACGAAGGCTAAGTGATAGGGGGCGAAAGAGAAATAGAGCCAAGGCAAGCAATTAATGGTTTTTTGTATTGTTTTCCAATCTCAACAACCGGCTGAAAATGCGGTCCATTGCTTCAACACAAATAGACGTGCTGAGTATAATTAACAAGAACAACAAAAATTGTCTTGTGTATCGTTGATGTATTTGATTGAAACCAGCCTCCATTATTTTTGATTATTTATTTCAAAACTATAACAGTTCCCACTTTAACTTTGGTTAGTTGGATAATCGATAAGACTCAAATTGAAGGCTTGTTATGGCTACGAAATCACCAAGTTTCCTCCATTAAGTTCGTTAGAAGTTCTTTGATTAAAAAACATTAAGGAATTCTAATCTTTGACAATGTCGGTTTAAAATCAATTCAATATTTATTCATAGTGGATTCAGGAACAACTCAAAGGCAAAACCAATCCAAACCGGGTATCCTTTTTCTTTAAGGATTGAAAGATTCAGTAAAAGTTCTAGGTTTCTGGGCGAAGGATTTGGTTCGAACCTTGGTTTAGGCCATGCTCTACTGCAGATTTATAACAAGTAAGGGAGCTGTAGTCGAGTGCCCCGACTACAAAATACCCTGTTCCCTAAACTTCTTGTGTTTTCATACACATATACACACACTCACACATACAGACACCCACTCTTACATACACGCACGCGCAAACTCGGTAACTGACAATGCAAGGCCCCCCTCTCTCCCACAAGCAAAATTGATTCGTATATAAATTCGGTGTTTTTTGTCCGATCTTATTGATCTTTTCAGAATAGATAGATATTGGGCCTTGATATATATAAAGTTTGGAAGGTCTATCTTAAAAGGGGGGAGGGGGAGGAATTTTCCAAATCTGAAACAAACTCGATTTGCATCGGGTACACACCTATCTACATGCAAAAATTTGTGGCTCTAGCTCTCATAGTCTCTGAGATCGACGCGTTCTTACGGACAGACGAACAGACGGGCGGACGGACAGACGGACATGGCTAAATCGATTCGGCTGTTGATGCTGATCAAGAATATATATACTTTATAGGGTCGCAAATGCTTCCTTCTACCTGTTACATACTTTTGCACAACTTCATGATCCCCCTTTTCCCATTTTCAATGAGAACAGGGTATAAAAACAAGTAAGAGAATATTGAAAAACTGAATCCTTAAATAGATATTTTCAATATCCTTTCTACCTGGGATCTTTTTTTTCTGTGTAAGAATCGGTTAAGGTAATCGGTCATAAACTTTTAAAATCCTCTTAGCAAACGCCTTAAAATGATTAGCTTATCATTTTTAGGATACAACATTTACCAATTTTGATGGATTCGGACTCGTACTAAATCAGGATGGGCCTTTAAATTAATTTACACATTAAAGCATAACGACTGCTTAAATAAGATTAGCTTTCACTTTTACTGGGTGAAGTAAATTTATTCATCTAAGATATATCTTGCCCATGCAACTGAATGATCACTGGAAGGCGATAAAAAACTATTTCATTATCGAATTGTATACAATCGTATACAAGTATTCAAAAAATGGTAAATAGTTCCTCTACAAAATGAAGCGTAATTGGAGACCATTTGGCATACCAAGTCTTTTGGTACGTGTCTTTTTGTATTCTGAAGCAAAAACAGCCAGCAAAAAGCAAAAAAAACATAAAAGCAACTATTCCACGAATTTGGGACTGTCCTGCCACGCCCTATTAACAAAGGCGCTGGCAAAGAAATGCAAATATTTTGTCTTTATTCTGGTTTGTTACAAATATTTTCAGTTTTGTTTTGTCTGCTTTGGCGCTTTGTTGCTGTTGCAATTAGGAATGTTTACATTACGAGAGCAAACAAGCCCCGAAAACACTTAAGCAATTTTTTTTGGTACTTTATTTGGACTCTACTTAAAGTGGCACGTTTAATGGGACAACATTTCATTAAAAATGTCAACATTATTAGATGAAATTTACCTGTGAAAGGACACCTGCGATGAGAAGGACAATGCAAAAATCGAGCAATTTGTTTAAAAATTAAATTTTTGTATATTTTTGTATAAATTATAGGTTAAACTTAAAATTCTTCTCGTAGTATAGCAGAACCATTTGTGGTATTTCAATATAGGCCACCTCAGATGGCACCCACTGCGATTGTTTGAAGTCTTTGAACTTAATTTGAAACGAAATTTGCCCAAGCTGATTTCGTGCACTCAACACTTCTTCCGCTATATGGCCACGATCGAAGGCACTAACCATGACAATGCTGGGATCAATTTTCAAACGTTTTGCCTTTTTCTGATATATTGCATTGATTTTCTGTTCCTGTTCCCACTCAAAGTCTTCTATTAACTGATGGCAATCCAAGTTACTGGCCGTCTCCCATGTATTATCTCTGTCGCTCAGTCCCTGCCACTTCAGCAAATATTCGATTTCACCCTTGCGCGTACGTCGATCTAGAATCTTCTCCACTAGAAATTCGATATTCTCGTCCAAGAATTGAGAGAATGCATCGCCGCTGCTTTCCATTTTTTGTATTTTCGCACAGAAATAAAAATTTTACTTCTGACAATATAAAATTGTGTATATTCAATGTCAAATGTTCTTTGTGTTGACTTTTTATCACAAGTTTACGGCTTGTCGATTTCTGACATTGTTTGACATGCTAAACCTTTTCAACCTTTTTTTTCATATGGCTTGTTAACAAGAAACATGACAATTCTCAGAATAACTAAAGTGTTCTGAGAGGCCAAGAATTCTGTGAGCTAAGTATGCCAAAAGGTTAAGTTTATTTCGGCCTTCAAAGCCTCAAGCTAACTCCTTGTTGTTCTTACTTACGGGGGTGTCCTGAAAATCTCTAGACATTTTGTCTTCGGTTGGTTTGCAAATCGCTTGAGAAATCCGTCGGTGTCCCAAAACTACGAGAGATTTAAGTTGCTTAGTGGAAATGATAACACAAGTTTACAAAAAAAAGTCAACTTTTTAACCAGACAAGATAGCAAACGTTTCTAATGTATTTTCAAGCGCTGAACTCAAATACATTGCCCGTTTTCCCCCAGAGGGCCAGGCTTAAGAGAAATTAGCATAAAAGTGTGTTTGAACGAGGATTGTGGACATTTTTAGCTCCAGCAGTCACATTAATTAACCTAATTAAACCAAATTTGTTTCTATGTAGACTTAATTGAATAACGATCACGATAAACTAAAACCTAAGATTGGTTCTGGTTCTTAAGATACCATTATTTTGATTTAAATATGAAAAATAGGGGAGAGTTACATTCGGCTAGGCCGAAGTTTTGTATACCCTTGCAGCTTCCATTGAAAACAAAAAAGTTTTTCAAACTAAGACTACTTTTTGGACCTTACTTTTTTATGGGATCTATACTATATAGATGTCTGGAAAAGCATAATACACTGTTAGTTACGAAATTTGGAGGCGATCCCATTTAAAACAAAAAAGTTTTTCTCACTAGAACTTCTTTTTCGACCGATCATTCATACTGCAGCTATATGCTATAGTCATCCGATTTTTATAAAACTTTGTATAAATGTGTAAAAGTATATAAAATAAGTGTATGCCAATGATAAGGACGTTTTCATAAAAAAAAAAAAGTTTTTTTCACTCGAACTTGTTTTTCGACCGATCGTTCCTATGGGAGCTATATGCTATAGTCATCCGATTTTGACCAAACTTTGTAGAATTGTGTAAAAGTATATAAAATAAGTGTATGCCAATGATAAGGACGTTTTCATAAAAAACAAAAAAGTTTTTCTCACTAGAACTTGTTTTTCGTCCGATCGTTCCTATGGCAGCTATATGCTATAGTCATCCGATTTTGACCAAACTTAGCGAAATCATGGGAAAGGATAGTAAACTAAGAAATACGTACTTTGGAGGCGTTTTCATCAAAAACAAAAAAGTCTTTCTCACTAAGAATAGTTTTTCGACCGATCGTTCCTATGGCAGCTATATGCTATAGTCATCCGATCCGGCCGGTTCCGACAATTAAAACTGACGGAGGAGATAGCATAGAAACAGACAGACGGACAAGGCTAAATGAACTCAGCTCGTCATGCTGATCAAGAATATATATACTTTATGTGGTCGGAGATGCTTCCTTCAATGCGTTACAAACATCCGCACAATTTTATAATACCCTCTGCAAGGGTATAAAAAGGTGACGCCAAAATACCTGCTAACTACAGAGGAATATCATTCCAAAATTTAATGGCAAAGGTGTACGCAGCAGTTCTCCTGAGGCGCCTGACAACATGGGTAGAATACAATAAGCGCTTAAGCGAGTACCAAGCGGGTTTCAGGAAGGGATATATTACTATAGACTCTATCTTTGTACTAACCTCAATTGCTAAATCATACCTGGAACGGAAAAAGAAGCTCTACTTGTTTTTTGTGGACTTTAGTGCAGCATTTGACGCAGTAAATAGAGAAGCGCTCCTGTTTAAGCTAGGCAACTTGAGACTGTCAACGAAATTTATAATGTCGATTAAAAGCTTATACGACAATAATACCACGTCAGTTTGGGATGACAGCAAATGCCGGGAGTGGTTTCAAAGCAAAACACTGGAGAGTCAATCGAAAACATGTAACAGAAAACACATTAGGTGCGAGAAAAGTGTTTCGCTTAGTGAGAGACCGCTTGTGCTGCGTTTGTTTCTGTTTTTCACTGAGGCTGGTCGCATTGAAAAAAGTGTTAACAGTTTTTTGCGAGCTATGTTCAATACAAACCAAGAACATTTTGTACTTATTTGATATTCTCAGATTTTCATTCTATAATGTTTTTGGGCTGACATTACAAAATACTGGAATTTGGGAAAGAAACATTTTGCACTTATTTTGAGAGTTAATCGGGCTTGACTTAAGGCCATTACAACCTAAGCGTATGATCAAAAATATCTTAAAATAATTCGAAATTTACTTGGTTATCCCGAAACAGTCTTAAATCAAGTATTTTGGGATTGAAAAAATCGTACTAATCCAAGAATTTAGTACTTGAATCAACAAAATTATTTTTTTTTTCTGAGTGCAGACGGAATTGTCCAATATCGGATTTGTGTACTCACTTTCAGACGGATCAGCACAATTAAGTAAAATCGGGCGGCTTATCATATAGCTGTCGTATAACAGATCGGTCGGAAATGGTTAATGAGAAACATCTTCAATGATTGAAACTTTATAATATTCAGACATTTATATTTTATATTTATTCAATCAGTTAAATCAGCGGAAAAAGAGCAAGTGTATTAAGAACGAGAAAGCAAAGTTTACTTCGTCTGTGCCAAAGTTTAAATACACTTGAAACTTTTGTGCCCAATGACTTAATTTTGTGACTAATGACTTAATTTATAAGCTTTTTGTCTTGTGTCATCGGGATATTAAATAAAAAAAAAAAAAAAAAATTGTATGGCAATTGCAAGAAGTGACCATCCGATTTTCGCGGTTCCGACATATGTGCAGTGTGCAGCTAAAAGATGACTCTGTGCAAAATTTCAGCTCGATAGCTTCAAAACTGAGGGACTAGTTTGCGTAGGAACAGACAGACGGACATACGGACAGACGGACGGACAAAGCTCAATCGACTCAGCTCGTCATGCTATACCAAGAATATATGTACTTTATGTGGTCTAAGATGATTTCTTCTATAACATTCCAAACTTCTGGGAAAAATTACAATACACTTTTCAAGTGTATAACTAGCTTAGCCTTCTCCTGTTTTCTATTTTTGTAGTTGAAATTTTTTAGCAATGCTAAAGAAATCTTTTTACCGCTTTTAAAGTATCAAAGTTTTATTATCCGAAATTAAAAGCGCGATTATGCGTGTTGACGTGGCCACGGCAGTGTAGCAGAGATTTACATGCCAACGTGGCAATCAAACTGTGCACTGTTACGTGAGCGGAATAAATCTCTTCGAGCTTAAGTCTGACATTGAAGAGGATCGACCTGGGCAGGTCAGGAGGAGTAGTAGGTGTAGAAAATGCAAATATATTTTGAACATAATAAAATGTTCAGTGTCGTCAAGTGCAATATGGTTTTTATTTATGTATTTTTTAGTGGAAGCGAGGCGGTAATAAAGCCTTAAATACGGCTGGCAATTTCCGTGCAAAGTGAGTTGTGAAATCAGCGGCAAAAAGTAAGTGCCAGCCTATGCCATTACTTCCGGCAGTCATTGATTGACAAGGCAAAAATGGCAGTAAGAGAAAGTCAACAGAAATCAAGTTGGGCCTGGAAAATGTAATGAAATTGATAAGACAGAGTGCCAGAACGCCCCCCATTCCATCACCCACATTTTATTCGTGCTCTTGAGCAAATACAGCCACACATAGGCAGAGGGCACTCAATTAAGAAAACAATGGCAGCTGGGTTTGTGCGGCAATTGAGTTTCTTTTTCCGCTTTGTTTGTTTTGTTTTTGGCTTTAGCCATTCCTCTACCCTTTTCTACCAGTAACTAAGTCGCTTAGTCTTGGGACCCTTTTCACTTTCTCCATTGTCTAGGCGACCAGCTTGGCTTCCATTTCCAAAACTATCTGTATGCGCGTTATTTTTGAGCATGTTCTCCATTTCCTTTACTGGAGCTCATTAACCGTCATCTTCAAACTAATTTTGCTGTCACTTTTTGTTCTTGGCAATATTTATCAGGGTCTGGTCTTTGTTCTTTTCATTAAAGTTAAGCGGAAACTTTTTCGTTTGCTTAACTTTGCCTTTGATAGTTATATTTGTTTATCATTATAGCTCTTATGTATTTGCTTTGGTTAGATTAGAGTTTTGGTGGCGACAAAATAGTTAAGGGAACTATATTTGGATATTGCTCTGGTAAGTAGTCAATGTTTTTCGACGATTACTTAGGGTCTTTTTCTCTTGTTCCTGGTTTGCAAGTCCAGGTGGATTTAACGCATTCGCATAGCTCATGCTCAAAATGATCAGTGCAATTACACCAAATACAAAATTTACCCTTGCTTATATTTATTTCATTGCTCCGAGCTAATGGGCAAAATTCCGATGTTTTAAAAAAAAAAACAAACTTTTTGCCTTTGTTTGATCTTGTTGGTGCCAAAAAAAAATTATGCCCGTGCCCAGAAATGTCCGACCTACCACAGTAGTGTTGGAAAATTATCACAAAAAATATTTAAAAGGGGAAGTACCGACTATTAAAAGTTGTTGTTTGTTTTTGGGTGCTTTCTTTTTTTTTTTTTTTTTTGGTCGATTTTAATAGAGAACGCTTGTTATTGATTTGCGAACATGGACAAAATTGGTCA
This sequence comes from Lordiphosa collinella, assembly GCA_018904265.1. NCBI lineage: Eukaryota > Metazoa > Arthropoda > Insecta > Diptera > Drosophilidae > Lordiphosa > Lordiphosa collinella. Next base: position 118,107 of record JAEIFV010000766.1, read on the forward strand.
TCGTTATGTGATACAATACTTTCATATAAAAAGTTCACATATAAAAATTCTGCTCCCTCGTTTACAACAATAAAATATTGGGTGGCTGAGTTTAAGCGAGGTCGTTTGAGCTGCGAAGATGAACATCGTAATGGCCGTCCAAATGAGGTGACCACTTCAGAAATGTTGGCCAAAATTAAAAAATTTGTATTGAGTGACCGGCGATTGAAAGTTCGTGAGTTAGCTGAATGTTTAGGCATTTCAAAAAGTGCTGTACATCGCATATTGACCGAAAAATTGGACATGGAAAAGTTATGCGCAAGATGGGTGCCGCGTTTGCTGAATTCAGATCAAAAACGCCGGTTCACACCTCTGCCGTTGCAATGGCTAAAATTAATGAATTAAAATTTGAATTGCTACCTCACGCCCCTTATTCGCCAGACTTAGCTCTCTCTCCCAATGAAGAGGTGGAGTCCGAGGTTAATGCCTATTTTGAAGAGCTTCACAGTTCTTATTATAAAGAGGTATCGAAGCTATTGAACATCGCTGGGAAAAGTGTATCGACCTAAAAGGATCCTATGTTGAAAAATAAAAAACAAAAATGCTAAATTTTTGTGTTTTAGTAGTTAGGTCGGCTATTTCTGGGACCGCCCTCATATTTTTAAAAACGATTTAATGAAGCAAAACCGCGCAAAAGCGCATGTCTCCAGCTATATAACAATATTCAAAGACTATAAATAGCCATGTTTTGAGTTAATTGCCAATGGCACCCGAGGGCACTCTTAAGTCACTGTACACGAACATTTCTAGGGCGTTTAGCTATACTTAAAAAAGAAAGCAAGAGCAAAATAATGGGCGTATTCAGCAGATAAATCCGATTTACGATTTCTGATTTACGATTTGCGATTGCTTATAATTCTCTGCTGAATGACAATGATTGCTAAGCTTAGGTTATTTTCTGGCTTTAGTATATTTGGTCAAAAATACATTCACACCATAAAAAATTTAGGCTTTAGTATTAAATACATTTGACATTTGAAAATGGATGTACTCGTTGAGAGTACCAAGAAGAAGTTCCTGGAAAATGCAAAGTTAACAGAATTCTATTAACATGCATAAAACGTATTTCATATATGAACCTCAAAAGTTTTGCATGACATCCTAAAATGCGCCTTAAATTGGTCCATTCTGTACCTGGGAACTGTGTCCTCGTAGAATGATTTAGAGCGAATGCGATTCCTTTTGATTTTTCGATTGCCCCAATAGCGGCTACGAATGGGTTGCTCATTGACCAGATCAGCAATTATACCCATATTAAGTTCGTCCTCACAAAAGACCGTCCCAATTAAATTCATGTTTCCACAACTCATTTTATGCACAATTTTTGAGAGCTCTTAGTTTATTTTTAGTTTTGGGGTTAACAGTTGGCCGTGCTAATGGTTAACGGTCTCACCAATCATACATTTTATATGATTCCATCACAGCAATCATGTTCGTCAAATTTATCAATCGCAATAGGAAATCACTGTATTCAGCAGGTAAAATCGGCCATCATAAATCGTAAATCGGATTTATCTGTCGAATACGCCCAATGATACAATCTGATGTATATGTATGTATTGTGTGAGTGCCACGCGAAAACGAAGACAACAACCGACACCGCAGGCAAAGCAGACAAAGACACCCGAACAAATAAGTCACTCAGTCACAGAAATTCTAGTACAACAATAATGTGTGCGTGATTTGACTGCTTACTTTGGGTGTCTGTCACACCGCACTCGCTTTTATAAGTGCAAGTGTACTGGAAGTCAAGAAAACAAGCACTCTTGCAGACCTCTGGCAGTTGGACTTGGCCAATTTGATATATTAAGTTTGTGCAAATGTTTGTAACACACAGAAAATCAATATGCAATAGCATAGCAAATATCTCAAGCCTTCTATGATGAAAGAGGATTTGTTCTATTTGAAAGGAGTTTCCCTTTACAGAAATTCGATATATGACAAGAATTTTACAAGGAATCTCTAAAGAGATTCTCTTAAGCTGCCTTCTCTGACGATAGTGTAATAGCAAGCAAATTTCTCTAAATATTTCGAAAAGTTAAACTGCTTTGATGAAATTGGACAGGTTCTATTTGAAATGAGTTTCTCTTTAGAGAAATGTGACAACCGATTATTTAGAGATATATGATAAGTGTAAAGTCAGTTAAGCATATTACAAAAATTTATTTAGTTTTAATTTCTGTCTTTTGAGTTGACTCGCTTTAGCCAAATTTTTGTTTATTTGATCCTGCTTCCTTTTTGACATGTGTTAAATGTTAGATTAACAATTATATTTCAAATTTACATATGCCTAGGATATGTTTGATTAGGCCAAACTTGAAGCCTTGCTCACATATGGCAGCCCACCATAAACAGCTTAGCCAGGAAAGTAATTCATTTAGTTTCACACACGCACACAGCCACTTGAATGTTCGTACACATTTCTCAATTCTCAGTTGGTTGCATTTTGTCAGCCAACAAAAACTTTCCTCCCCGAGTTCTTCACACATTTTAAGCTTTAAAATGTTGTTTAATCGAAATGGCAACTGGCAGCTGGCACTTGGGAGCCGAAAAAAAGTTGTTTTCGCATACAAAGTGATTTTGATAACGTGCACTGACATTTTTGCGACTTTATTATTCAAAATTCAAATTATTTTCAACGAACAAAACCCAAAAGTGGGTCAGACTGCGGCTGACAATAAGTTTTATTAGCCCTCTAGATAGCTGGCAGACACATACGACCATGCATACATACATACATACAGACATATTACGCATACGAGACGTATGCAAATTACAAGTTCTCTTCTCGCCTGTCGCCTGTCAAATAAAGAATGCTGAATTGTGGACGAGCTGCTTCTAATGCTGTTGATAAGGGTCTGCTGAGCCGCGATTAAGTTATGGTGCTGTCCATGCCATAGCCACTTTGCCAGTTCATTGAGCAGGCTAAGAAATAAAATAAGATGAAAAAACAAGACCCCGATAATTTATTGCCCAAAATGTATTTGAAGCAGTCAGAGACAGACAATTGCCAAGACACTAATAAAATATATATGAGTCGCAATATGGCGCGAAAACTTAATGAAAAATGGGGCCCTTCAGGGAACCAGCTGTGACCAGCTACCATCCAGGAGGCGTGGCTAAACGTGCCCTGCAAAACTTTTTACATAATTTTTTCCCCCAATTCTGTCACAACATCTGAAATTTTTATAAAGCTCCAGTGCTTGGCTTACGAACCAAAGCCAAAGCGGAAATCCTTAGTTTCCTTATGACAGCGACATTCTGGCACAGCAAAAAAAAAAAAGGGAAAACAAAAACTGAATATTTTTATTAGATTTCGCTGCTCGTCTGCTCATCTCGCCTGAGGCAAATTACTGGCTTCCGTTGTGAGCATTTCCTACGGATATAATGACATATTGGTCATTGATACTCATATTTAGCTGGGGTTATTAATTGACCAGGCTTTTGAGTGGTCGCATCCATTAATATTAATCAACTGAGTAGACAAAATGAAATTGTGGTGCTTGCCTTTGGATTCGAGTTGCCATAATTAATCAAGTGAACCGCAAGCTCAAAACTTTGAATAACCAACAATACGAGTATGTGAGGCTATTTCGAGTTCCCTCAAGAGTCAGACGGAAAATATTTGCACACCGACACACACCAAGTTTTTGTAAACTTTTCACTTGGAAACCCCTGGCCCAATTCATCATATGTGAGCAGTGTTGATTTTTACGCAAAAGTTTGTCAAGCCATAAATTTCACAATAGCAAAAGTGTTGGTCTCCAAGCAATTTTCATGCATTTTACCCAGGCGTATCGTATAATTCGTTTAAAGGTCCGAGCTGCGACAAGTTGTAAAAATTTACAACATCGATATAAATTTCTCGGCCTATGGGCCGTAAACGAAACCATCGCATAGCTGCAGGGGGACACAATGAAGGTCTATAAAAGGATGTTGCAGTTTTTATGTTTGCTACCACAATGCAATTTGGGACATTGTCTTCAGCATCTGGGACTTGGTTCATTAGACGTAATGGGCGTAAAAGTTTATTTTTATGACGCAGCAATCTCATGCTAGTGGAGGAACAGTCATTAATATAAATCATAATAAAGCCCTTGAAGTTATTTGAAAACCATTTTAAAATTGCAAATTGTCTAAAGAAATTGTTACTGTGGGGCATAAAAGCTTTGATTACGGCAAAAAGAGACTTCTTGTTAGGCTAATGTGTATTTTACATATTACGTTACGGCCATGGGACAAGGCCTTGGTGGGCATCTTTCTTGCTAAATGGAAAAAGAGGTTGAATAACATAGCTTTTACTGCGTGATTACAGAGTGAAATAGTCGGTAATAACAAATAGCGAAGTGGGCAGATGAGAGGACAGCGAGCCATTTGAAATAGTTATAACTAAAAACAACCAGCACCTTTAGTTGTTCAGTTAAGTTTCTTTGAAGTTAAACAAGGCGGGAAGTCCATTTTTTAAAAAGGGGGTGGTCGTAGTTACATATGAATTTGTAAAATGCTCCATCACATCAGCGAGGGATTGCTGATGTTGTATCTGACGGAGTTGAAATGTTATATATGAATTTTTGACAAATGCACAAGCTAAAGAGTTTTAAGTAAGGAGCAAGGGTCTGGATATTATTGGTTAAGTATTTGGAATAATTTAAAAGCTTTTAGAAATGTGTCGAACTCTAAAAACACTTTTTCAAAGTAGACGTAAGTGAGTTTTTCTCCACAACTCCTACATTTTTGTGTGGATATTATTAATATCGAAATGCTGCGCATCTAAAATTAAGAAGGACTTCCCATTAATGACTTTCGATAAAAGGTCAGCGTTTAGATTCTGCAACAGAACACAATTTTTTAGATCTAAAACTGAAGTGCCCAGAGCCAGCTTACGGCAGCGTGGACACCAATATAAATGATGATAATATATTGGCCTAATTTAACCTCACTCGGAATCCATTTTAGCTTGTTGTTCGAACACTTGATCCCTTAGTAAGACCAAATTCAACTTGAGGTTTCCCCAAAATAAAATAATAAAATAAGAGCCCATCGTGACTTATTTAACAACCTTCTTTTGCGTCTCGAGGTCATTTTTTGTTTACATACCCTTTCTTCTACGAAATTTGGAGGCGATCCATTTAAAACAAAAAAGTTTTTCTCACTAGAACTTCTTTTTTGACCGATCATTCATACTGCAGCTATATGCTATAGTCATCCGATTTTGATAAAACTTTGTAGAAATGTGTAAAAGTATATAGAATAAGTGTATGCCAATGATAAGGATGTTTTCATAAAAAGCAAAAAAGCCAAAGCCGAGCCTCTCTCAATCTCTTGGCTTGTGCGCTTCTAATTTTTAGCACAAGAGAAAGGGACCTACAGTTTAACGCCGAATCCGAACGGCAATTTGGGGAGCTTTTCATGGCTATTTACTGCAATGCTGGCGCCAACAGCAAAGAGGTGTGGCCGGTTGTAAAGTTTATTCAAAGAAAAAAACTTTTCATTAGATGTTCCGAGGCGGGATCGAACCCACGACCTCATGCACTGCGGTCGCGCACACTAGCCGCTGAGCCACCCGGCCACTTAATATAGAATTGTGTAAGAGTATTTAAAATAGGTGTATGCCAATGATAAGGACGTTTTCATTGCAAACAAAAAGTTTTTCTCACTAAAACTAGTTTTTCGATCGATCGTTCTTATGGCAGCTATATGCTATAGTCATCCGATCCGGCCGGTTCCGACATATGTGCAGCGCATTTGTACCAAAAGACTTCGTGTAAAGTTTGGTGAGGATAGCTTTAAAACTGACGGAGGAGATAGCATAGAAACAGACGGACAGACGGACAGGGCTTACATCAACTCAGCTCGTCATGCTGATCAAGAATATATATACTTTATGTGGTCGGAGATGCTTCCTTCTACGCGTTACAAACATCCGGGCAATTTTAAGGGGAGCTGTAGTCGAGTGCCCCGAATGCAAAATACCCTGTTCCCTTGACTTCTTGTGTTTTCATACACATACACACACACTCACACATACACACACTCTAACAAACGCACACACGCACGCGCAAACGCGGTAGCTGACAATGCGAGGCCCCCCTCTCTCCCACAAGCAAAATTGATTCGTATATAACTTCGGTGTTTTTTGTCCGATCTTATTGATCTTTTCAGAATAGGTAGATATTGGGCCTTACTTAATATATATAAAGGTATGGAAGGTCTATCTTAAAAATTGGGGCTCTGAGAGTTTTTTGCGCTTAAAGGGGGAAGGGGGAGAAATTTTCCAAATCTGAAACAAACTCGATTTGAATCTGGTATACATGCAATTTGTGGCTCTTTCAAGGGTATACAAAAGGGTATATAAAACTTCGGCTGAGCCGAAGTTAACTTTTACACTACTAAATTTTACCGAAGCTAACAACTTTTAATAGTATCAAAATACACTGCATTCGATACATTTTTGTGTCAATTCCCTCAAGTAAAGCAATTCGAATGCTTGACTCAACTTTTTAATTGCATTTTGTCACTCTAGGTGTTTGCTATTTGCCATTTCATTCAGAAACCAACACTTTTTTGTGGCTTAATTGAAGTCCCAAATGCATTCTGATGTTCATGCCACTCTGTCAATCTGATGCTGCAACGAAACTGAGCGCTACTAAAATGTTTAAGGGTGCAGTGCAAAGGGTTTCCAAACCTTCAATTCCCCTGTTACGCGGCAGTGCATGACAAGAGTGCGAAATGCGAAACAACTCGCGTTACATGTACCAAAAGGCGCAAACTTGCAAAAGGCAAAACGATTTACATACACCTGGCTGCACCCGAAAATCCATATTTAGTCACCAGAGGACCGAAATCTAGTTTAAAAGTGAATTTTCTAGCACACGCATTTTATTGTGAAATTTACTTTTTTGATATTTGAGCCAATTTTACAACGTTATTCACTTTCATAATTATCCAGTTCTCGGTCGGGATGCCGAAAATAATATTGATACAAGTAAATATCGATAACTTTCCCCTATTTTTCAAATGTCAAAGCTCACCTAAAGTGTCTTTTCCTCGAACTTTGGGTCCAGTTTTTAAAATATTCTGATTATAGAGTGAATATGTGACTTTTCCAAAGACATTGAATTTAAGAATTAGAATTAGAAATTGAATTCCCAGAGAATTTTTATAACCTTCCATAACGATTTCACTTTGAAATTCGTGCATCTGGCTAATGGTAGATTGGGGAGAAGTAGCACGTCAGAATTAATCAACCATTTTATTTATATAGATTGGGACTGACAGTCTAACCACGAACCTGATCGACGCTTTTTACTTCACAGCTGACGACAGTAGCAACGATGGTGCTGTTGTTGAATTTTTTTCTGTTGGACGTCTTTAAATTGGACGTTTCCAACTGTCTTACCTTGGTGTCAGCGTCAAGAAATAAGTTTAAAAATAATAATTTATAACAACCTTGGTTCATAATTGGGCTTAATCCAATAAGTACCTGCAAATAAACCGTGAAAGTGAAGCATTTCTCTTGAATATAATTAGTGCACTCCATAGAAACCAATTCAGAGGATTAAGTCGCTCATGAACCGCACAACTAATTCCCCAACTGCAGAGTCTGGTAGGCTTTTCAAGTGCTGGCAGGATTTAGCCTCCTGGACAACCACTTTAAATCTTTAAAATAGAATCTGTGATGAATTATTGCTTGCCGAGGTGTTGTGCACTCGTCTATCTGCCCCTTGCCCCATTTTTACTTACTCTCTCCTTGCCCCTGTCTGTCTGCAGACAACGACAAACACACTTTGCACATGCTTGTGAATGACGATTTGGCATATTTTCGCATTTTATGTGCCTGCCCCACACCAAAAAGATTCATTCTTTGCTTTAAGGAACAGCTGCCAACTGGCGGCGGCGGAGCACTTGGGCCCGGCACATGGATATAGATTGTTGTGGTTGTTGGCCGGCTTTTGAATTGTACGCCAGAATTTCAACTATGTTTGACTGGGCTCTAACTGGCTGCCATTGCCGTTTCCATTGCCTTTGCCTGGCACGTGTTCTGATGAGTGGCTCTTGGTATCTGTGTGCCGGTTTGTTTGCCTTTTCAGCGGCTGGTGCTGATATTCATCCAGCAGCTCCGCACACTCACACATCCATGGAACAATCAAAGTCATGTTGACGTTCAATTTAGCTGCCGTTGATTTGTGTCCGAGCAATTTTTTTGTTGTTGTTACAGCCGTCTCTCTACTTTCGGACCTGACCTCGTTGTTGGCCAGTTGCGCAACTATTTTGTAGCTGAGTTTTTTCTGCTTTCGTTTTGGGGTGTCCTTTTAGTCGGTGCTTTTCCTCCACCTAGGCAAAAACACAAATAAAATTCCTTTCCCGTGATTTATGGCGCGGAATTTGCGCTTACGTGGCTGCTTTCTCATCGCAGGCGAAGCAACTGCTGCTTAACAATTTCAGGCACTTTTACAGGGCGCATCTTTTACGACTTCCGGCGGTGAGACTTAAAATTTGCTCACAAACATCCGGATTAAGCGTGAAGCGGATTTAGAAGGGTCCTGCTAATCATTTGTTTGGCAAAGCCTTCAATCTTGTTTTATTTATATTTTTTTTTTTAGCAAATTTTATACAAAACAACATGTACTCTAATTAAACATGAACTCTGTACCGGCGCAAGCGTAACGTGATACCCTTCAGTTCGGCTTAGTACTGAATTATAGCTAAGTCAGCCCTAAAATGAAAGGGTTGGTACTGAGTTCATGGCATCCCTATATTTCAGCCATGAATTTAACACAGACAGACATAGAGATGGTCCATAGGTCCTCGGGCCAGTTAACTGTAGGACCCTTTCTCTTGCTCGAAAATTAGAAGCACACAAACGAAGAGATTGAGTGAAGCTTGGCTTGGCTCTTTGGACTGTTTTAAGCCAAATGTTTTTTTAAGCTTATCAACAATTGGGTGTCCTTGGCGTATAATAAATTTTAAGAAAGTTGTCCGTGTTTCAATCAAAGCTTTACAGACAAACAGAAAATAATGCCGCCTCATAAAATTTCAAACAATTTAATAGTTTTAGTTTTTGAGGATTCATTGGATTCTTCGATGGTACTTTCCAAAATTGACTTTGTTTTAAGTGTCTTAAAAAAATTATAGACTGTTTCTAGATAGTGCTAAGGCAATCTTTGGTACGTTGTTGGTGGAATATATAGCAAGATTCAATGAATGTGCGTCGCAGAGTATCTACTCGTATCTATATAAAAGTGTTCAACCTGACTGAGGCCAGGTTGATCATATGCTGAAAGTGAGTACGAAGAAGCGGTTTTGGAAAATTCAGTCGCGAAATGAGGAAAATTCGCAGAAAACTTTTTGTTTGGAACTTTTTTTTGTTTTTCATCCGATCGGGCTCAAACTCATTTTCAAAGATCTTTATGCAAAATCAACAATGACTGCATATCAGTCTTCTTGGTAGGCGATGTTAGACGGCGATGGTAGATGGCGATGGTAGATGGCGATGTTAGATGGCGATGGGCGATTGCGATGGTAGATGGCGAAGGTAGATGGCGATGGTAGATGGCGATGGGCTATGGTAGATGGCGATGTAAGATAGCGAAGGGCGATGGTAGATGGCGATGGTAAATAGTAGCTGGCAAAGGGCGATGGTATATGGCGATCGCCCATTGCCATCTACCATCGGCATTTACCATCGCCCATCGCCATTTACATACACAATTGCTGGCGAAGTCGCGGGTATAAGCTAGTGTAATTATTAAGCTTAAAGCACAATTTAATTTTCCTGACATGTTTTTTGCTTCATATTACTCTTGAGCCAGTGTAACTGAAATACGAAGTTAAAAATTTTAGCTCTTCAACTATTTTCCAAAAATTATCCTTCGTTGACAACATTCCTTGAAAAAATGGATATAAGCAGTCTGTGTTTCGGGAATCGCTTATGGAAGCGGGACTTATATTCATCACATCCCGCCTGAGCCTTGTTACGTTTTGTGTGTGGAAGGGAGTTTCTTTTTAGCTTTTCACCTGTGTCGCAAAACCGCGGGATTTTTTTGTCTTCGTCTAACATTTTTTATAACTTTTATAACTTTGCCATTTATTATCCGATCTTTATGAAACTGTAGATTGTAGATATTGGGCACATACACTACACTTCAAAATATGATATCTTTAAAATTGTACTAGTTGTTCAACATTTTTAATTGTAGGGGCGGAAGGGGCCAAAGTTTGAAATAAACTTGATCTGCGTAGGGACAATAGGAGTCAACATAAAAAATTTGGTGGCTCTAGCTCTTCTAGTCTCCGAAGTCTACGTGTTCATACAGACAGACAGACAGACGGACATTGCTATATCGACTCGGCTGTTGATGCTGATCAAGAATATATATACTTTATGGGGTCGGAGATGCTTCCTTCTGCCTTTAGTATACCCTTTCTACTCACCGAGTAACGGGTATAAAAAACTCACTTATCGTTAACCAGTTTCCGCTTACTGTACCCAAAATTCATATGTGAGAGCTTACCTGTAAGAAAAAGAGAAACGAAAATATTTAGTCGAAAATTTTCAATTGATAGCTGTTAAGAGACGCCATAAGTTTAAATTAGAAGTTACAGGGTACGACTAAAAATCGTATTCCCATAGAAATTTCCACCGTACACCTAAGTGAAGGATATGGTATTAATTATTGTCGCAGCAGTTACAAGGCCAAAAGGCAGACAATCACATCGACATATGTGTAGTAGTAAATAGATTAATTCGTGCATATGTGAATAGACGGCAGCCATTTTGTAAGTGGCGACTGCCATTCAAATTATCTGCTTCTAAGCGTTTTCGTATTTTCTGCAGGCGCGTAAATCATTTAAAGTGTGACAATGGCATATTTATATGTATGCATCCATTGAAGTGTGTGACAATGTCTGTTTCTTACAATTTAAGCACATTGGGATTTGTATATGTGCATTTGCGTTTGGTTAGGATTGGTCTCAACCAACTTTTTTTACCCACACAGTTGAAATATTTGAACGTAATTTAGTTGCTCCACTTTTTTTTGGCGTTGTGCTTCGTTTTGCTTTGCTGGCGTCTGCCATTTTCATACTTTTGCATTATTGTTACCCGCCATGCATTTTCACATTTTTGTTATGCCATGCTGCCTGCTCAGCGTTTTTGGGGAAATGCAACCGTTTAACTTTTTCTTCCTTTTGCGCAAATCTTTGAAAAATTTTAATGTGCTTTGGTTAGATTTATGAAGAGAGTCGGAGCCGCTTTCACTTAATATCTTGCCTTAACAGCGCAGCCTGCAGATAATGCGCTGTTTTATGTGCTCGACAAGCCTCCAGTGCCCGCTGCACGGTTTGATTTCTGAGGGGTGGGCAAACACCGTTTCGAGCCTAACCATGAAGTGGCTTTTGGCTGGTAATTGATAAATGATGCCAGTTGGCTTGAACTACGTTCGAATGAAATATGATAATCGCAAAGCTGTGAAGGAACATAGATCGTAGGTTCGCAAGTGAAAGAGAAATAACTATTTAAGCAACCTTTGATATAATCGATTTATGCCATAGGCTTCACTATTTAAAACAATGAGATTGTAAGTTAACATCAAATTAATGGTTTGTTCGTGTACCAAAACAATTGCGAAATAATTCTGTAAAAAACTTGGTGGACCAGTCCTCTGGAGGCTCAGATGGCATCCTAGCTTTACTCCAGACTTAGTAGGAAACTACTCGAATGGCTTTGCACCATCCCAGACTGTTGCTTCATTGTTTATATTTCAGGGATGCAAACCGGTTCTGAACCGAACCGCTGATTCCAGCTGATAAACCGAACCGGCGTACCTTTGAAAACGCTGAACCGAACCGGAAATCAAAAAACGAAACGTTTCGGTTTAGTTCACCGAAGAGTTTGCCCACCGACCTCCAAACACGTTTGCCATCAGATTACATTCTGTCGTGTTTCTTCAGCTCAATCAAACTTTAGCAAGAACAATGCCAACATATCCGACTATTCAAATGTTCTCTACGCAATCAATTTCGAAATTGTCGAAAAGTCACATATTCACTTTAAAAATCCTTACTTTTTTAATGTGGGAGGAAAAGTTTGATAAAATGCTAACGTTTACAAGAAAATCGACTCAAAATCTGGAACAGGGCCCATAGAGTTTTTGCCGTTGTCAAAGTAAGTTCGCTCAATGGTGTTCTGACAGAAGAGCTTTATACCATGGAGTATCCTTTTCGCAGTCTAGACTGAAATTCTGTTAAAGCATACACAGTATTGAGTCATCTACTTAGTCGTTCAACGAGATTTGCTAAGAAAACTATGGCTTTTTCGTTCTGGTAATTACCCATATAATTACCCATATAATTTGTTTGTTGCTGTTAATAACCGCATACTTTTGGTTCTAAAAATTCTACAGTAATTAGTTACAAACGTTTTATTTTGGTGACACTTTCACTTTTAATCAATTGTAATCTGAAGAACACATTTCTGATAAGCTGATTTGTAATGCATCGATATTTGCCCATGGTGCATTACATATGTATCCTTAAGGCATTTGTAATAAAAATAAATGTTTCTGATATATGTGTTCACTGCACGTGCACCTACGATATTCCCAATCTTTTAACTGCCATTTGTCAGTTAACTTTTTGCCTTGGGACCTGGTATGAATTTCAAGTTGACATTTGTTGGCGATAACCAATGAAGATTCCCACACGTTTGTGACAAGTGCGTGCAATATAAAAGTGGCAATAAATTGAAGCATTTCAGAGCTTGGCCTTAACAAAATTTGTGTAGCTGCTGTGCATTTTCCTGATGCGGAGCACCTGCAGAGAAGCCTTAAGCATACATCAGGCTGTTTGTTTGTCGTTGAGTTCCGATGAGCTGTCCTGTCCGCATTGCGACAGCGTTCGGTTGCTGGCATTAGCTGGCCATGACGTGAACTAAGACTAAGAGCGACGACTAATTGCGGTCGACTTTGTATGGTTACGTGAGGCATCTAAAGGTTTCACTCTGCTTGTTTTGGACTCGCAATCCCACAAAGTGTGTGTACGTAATGTGGTTGTATTTAGATATGTGGCAAGGACATAACATAAACAGTATTAAGGATTCCCTTTTAAAGATTAAGGCAAGTTATGTAGTCCTCATGTTATTTGCATTGCCAATTAAGCCAAATTTTGTCTATTCACCGACCAATAAGATTTACTGGTCTTTACTGTTTTCATGTACTAATAAAGTTAGCAGACAACACAGTTTATTAGCTACTAGACAGAAGAGTTTGACATAAATTTCAGGATGCTTATTGGCAATCATAGTTTTAAAGTTCTAGCTTTGACTCAGAGGTGGGTTCAAAAATACAACAGTTGGGCTCAACAACAATATAATGAACATCAACGAATCGAAAACCAAAGAAGAAGTAACACAGGTTCACTCACCAAGCCTTCCGTCTATCACAACGTGATCAATCTGGTTTTCCGAGTTATGATCAGGGGACCTCCAGGTCGCCATGTGGTAGTAAGGCACTGAAAGTTGTGGTGCAGCAGGTAGCGTGTGTGCCTGCTGTGAGAGGGATGGTGAAATCGATCCAACCAATTGGACGGAAAATCAAATAAAAAGTTTTTTCTTTAAAAACTTGTACTCAACCGGTCTCCTTCGCTAGCTATGAAGTAACAGTTTCCCAAACTTTACTCTGTGCTAAGGTGTAGGTCGCTTTCTCTTGTGCAAAAATTAGAAGCGCACAAGCAAGGAGATTGTGAGAAACTCAGCTTGGCCCTTTGGGCAGTGTAAAGCAATATATTTAAATGCGCTGGCAACAGCGAAGTATACTCAGACCAAGTGTAATTTTTTATACACATTAATTTTTCTGGTTAATGAAAAAATTTATGCAAGGTTAATTAATTTTAACGAGGCATACGACGCAGAAGCGAGAACAATGACGACGACATCCGTTGCTGACAAACGACAACAAAAACAACAACAATATTAAATAATAAAAATGTGGCAAACAAAAGCTCGTGTACAATTACCAAGTGGTTTTCCATGTTGGACCTGACCTTGCCACCCCCCAAAAAAAAAGGTCTACCAGCTGAAGTTGGAAATTTGCTGTCGTAAATCACACACGTAAATTGTGACACTCGTTAATTTAAATTCCTGAATGCTACTTTCTGAACGTGTGAGTCTGCTTTGGAAAAGGAGAGTTCAGTCTAGCATATGCTGCCACAAAGGATTCTACATTTATCATCTATGTAATCTATGTTATTTTGTTACTTTTATAATTGGCCCATTAAACCCATAATTAAAAGTTGAGAAACAAACTGATATGTGCTGTTGCTGTACGTAAATATCAAAATATTAAATGTGAAAGAAAGAAAGTCGGTCAAGTCCGACTAAAACATACTCTCTACCTGTGAAGTGCTGCCCATCGCCGTTGCGACCGGTGCTGTCCATAATTGTTTGTTTTCCTTATAACTCGACAACCGTTCATCCGTTCATTCCTTTGGCGGATCGATAAATAATCTTGATTTTAAAATATGTCCAGAAGGTTTGAACCTTCTATCTTTAAAACTGACGGAGATATGACGTTTTTCTAAAATGAGAGGGCGGGAGGGGGCCTGGCAAAAATTGAAAATAAACTTGATCTGCCTGCAAGTATAAGAAGCATATGTCCCATACATGTCAAACCTCTATCTCTTACCATCTCTGAGATCTGTTTGTTCATACGGACGGACGGACAGACGGACATGGCTATATCGACTAGGCTGTTGATGCTGATCAAGAATATATATACTTTATAGGGTCGGAAATGCTTCCTTCTGGCTTTTACATACTTTTGCACAAACTTTATATACTCTGTGTACCGGGGGCCACCAGTACCCATGCATCATGGTGCTTAAACTGGATGTGTTCCCTTTGGGTACACGAGCCTGACCAGAGGTCTTTTCTGGTACCACAGGCGATTGGGATCACAGAGACGGTCTCAACTCTCTGCCCTTTTGTCAAGCCCTTAGGGGTGTTGGGGACATAAGCTGGCTGCAGTTTACTGCAGTTTGATCACTGATCAATGATTGCAAGCCGCTTCCTGCGGAAGAGGATGGAATAGTCCTCGCTCCCACCAGTGAGAAAACCACGACCATGAATCGTGGTGTACTATATACTGTTCCATCTGTGAGTTGGCGTTTACAGCTTTGTTCAATGTTATCCGTGGGTCACCAACCCGAAACTGCTTTGGAGTTTAAATTGGTAGTGTCCTTGCAGACACGGAGCTTGACCGGAAGCCTAATTCTGGTACCACGGGAGCCAGAGCCCGCGGAACTTGTTCCGTCTGGCTGTGGGGAGTACCGTGGTGGCTGTGGTTTAACACCAAACTAGTAGAGTCACTTAGGGGCTTGACGTGGAGTTGCGTTTCAACCGGGTGCCGTGACCCAGAGATCGGAAGAGGTATAGGTAGGCCTCGCTCCTCACCAAGAGGAGCACGACAGTAGTGGCTCCATTTATTTGGGCTTCTTATGAGTTCCCTGTGGCGTTGGTTGACGTTTCAACCCTGTGCTTGGCACGTGGGATTAGCCACTGCAGTGCCACGGTAAACCCCTAAACAACTTAGTATAAAAATTTGGTGAAACCACAAATCCAAAGTAGCGAAGTGTGGAACAATTTGTTCAGTTTTGACAATTGAAGACAAGCCCATTTAGCTTGAAATTTCTGCGAATATATCTTATCCCCAACGTGCACAGGTGGGGTTGGCACCGTGCGTCACAGACCAAGTGAAATCGGACTACCACAAACCTATTTTAAAAAGGTCGGAGAATATTGCTTTAGTTAGTCATAAGAAACGTTTTTCAAAGTTTAAAGTTTATTCTTGTAAGATGTCAAATGCCATGACACAGCCCCAAAGGGCCAAAGTCGAGCTCCTCTCAATCTCTTGGCTTGTGCGCTTCTAATTTTCGCACAAGAGAAAGGGACCAACAGCTTATCGCCGAATCCCAATGGCAGTTTGAGAAGCTTTTGCATGGCTAATTACCACAAAGCTGGCGCCAACAGCAGTGAGTGGTGACCGGGTGTGTAGGTTTATTCAAAGAAAAAACTTTTTCATTAGATGTTCCGAGGCGGCATCGAACCTATGACCTCTTGCACAGCGGTCGCGCCCACTAGTCCTCTTATAAAAATTTATTCTGAGATATAGTCGAATGTTCCTATTAAAGTTCTCAGCAGTGTCACCTGTTCACCAATGTGAAAACTAGAATATATCACACATATAAATCTACACACAAAAAGTCATTTGGCGAAAACAAAACTAATTAATTAGTGATAAAGTTCTTATGGCAATTCCAACTTTCACCTTTCCTTCTCGCCCAAACTTTTACCTCTAATGAAAAATGTACGCTCTTCTTACAACAAAAACCATAAACAACCAGAAAAGAAAAAAGGCCATCACATACAAGGATGCTTGGCATGCTTTTAAGATTTTCTTAGTCATGAAACTTTTTTGGGATTCTGTGTAGTCAGCTGCGTCGTTTGTCAAATTAACACTTTAATTTAACTTAAAGCGCCACAGCAACAATCAATCAGCCATTCAACCAGTCTAGGAATAAAACTAACAAACTTCAATTATCTCACACATTCAGGATGATGATGAGGCGTTAGGTTGGCGTGATTGATTATCTAATTGATTGATTGTCCAGGGGTTATTCGTAGATCTAGACCTTGCTCCCATTCTCATTTACATTACGAAGGTGTGATAATAATTCCTATTTACAAAATATTCTCGTATTTGTATTTATGCAAATTTAAATTGTATGCTTAAGCATGATAAATGATGTGGAAAGTAAACAAAGGAGTTCATTGTTATTGCATTTTACAAACACTATGCTGAAAATTCTTAAACAAACACTTGCATATTTGACAGTCATTTCCAGTGCCAATGTAAATAAACAACAGAAAACAACTAAACAAAAAACGTGCGGCTGTCATTTATTGATGTTGCAATGAATGAATAATATATGACAAGTGTGACCAAATATTTTATAGCGAACATAAGAGGAACTGCGAAACATTTTTCATATAACATAAAATTTAAAGCCACGACAATAATTCAATTGGCTTTAAACAACAAATCCTTTTAATGCGCGATACGTCCGTTCGTGTGTATAACGAACAAATACAAATAGGGGAAAAAATACTATAAAAAGAAATATTGTGATAACTGTTAAGCTCGATACTCGAGTATAAAGTTGAACTTTAAATGTTAAACTTTATTGGGTGCCAGAAAATTAATCAATCTTCTTACAAGTAAATCTTTTGTACATTTCAAATGTTGTCAACTTTTAAAATTATAACACATGAAAACAGAATTTTGCTAAGACTTCTCTTTTGACCTTACTTATGGGATATTCTATATAGATGTCTGATTTCGACCAAACTTAATGAAATAATGGAAAACAAAACAAAAAACAAAAACAAAAAAGTTTTTCTCACTAGAACTTCTTTTTCGACCGATCATTCATACTGCAGCTATATGCTATAGGCATTCGATTTTGATAAAACTTTGTAGAAATGTGTTAAAGTGTATAAAATGAGAATATGCCAATAAAAAGGACGTTTTCATTAAAAACAAAAATGTTTTCATCACTTGAACTAGTTTTTCGACCAATCGTTCCTATGGGAGCTATATGCTATATAGATATAGTCATCCGATTTCGACAAAACTTTGCAGAATCGTGTAAGAGCATATAAAACAAATACATACTAATTTTGAGGGCTTTTCCATGGAAAACAAAAAAGTTTTTCCAACTAAGACTACTTTTCAGACTCTACTTTTTTATGACAGCTATACTATATAGTTTTCCGATTTCGACCAAATTTGGTGGAATCATGGAAAAGCAAAGTAAACTAAAAAATACGAAGTTTGGAGGCGATTCAATTGAAAGCAAAAAGTTTTTCTCACTAAGATTGTTTTCGACGATCGTTCCATGGTTATATAGTCATATGGGTTCCGCACGCGTATTTGTACTAAAGTCTCGAGTTTGGGAGGATAGCCCTTGAACACGGATACAAAAACACGGCAGGGTAAATCAGCTCGTACTGCGAAATTTTGGATGCTTCTTCAATGCGACAAACCGCCTTTAAAACCCCGTATAACAAAAAAACGGCGAGTTTCCCAATTCAGACCCCGTTTACGTTATGACTGAGGTTGATTAAAATAGGTCGATAGAGGTTTTCGTAACGAGACGTCTAACGAAAACTTTTTTTTGATTTCTAGTAGCAAAGATGGGTTAGGATCTTAAGATGTATTTAGGGTTTTATGGATGATGAGTCGGACCCCCGGTTGTTTAGGCTCCGCGCATCCCCCAAAAAACAGGTTCTCTCCTTAATTAACGGGATTTCCCGATAGCTTTTACCAGTCATGCGTTTTTTCGCCAAGTTTCTACATCGTTGTCTTGTGAATATACCACAAAACACTTTTGCTCCACCTGTCATTTCTTCTCGAGCATAGGTCCACACGTAGCCCAGATCAATGTTTTTTGTTCAAATTGTTATCAGTCCTCCCGTTTTCCTTTTTTTGGAGTTTCTGTTCGGTTCCTTTGGTGTTTGTGTCTCTCATCTTTTTTTTTTTTTTTTGATCTTTGTGACTCGTTATCGGACCTGTACAGGTCACACCGGTCTTCTATTGATAGCTCCCCGTAAAATACCTTTACTACGATCTTTACTAACACAGCCCTTAGTAAAAACAGGACAGCCCTCTGATCCTGGGTGGAAAAAACACTAAACTACACGACACAATAGTTTTGGAGGCCCCCCAATCAGCGGCCCCCCTCGCCACCACCTGCTCCTCGACCGGCACGACTATCTGGCGTTACCCGGTCTTTGCCCCCGAACCAGAACGATCAACTCCTACCCCACTCACCTCACTACACTTCACCTTTGGACCACCCCCGCAGCCCTAGACACCTGGGGATCCCGCCGGCCCCTTAATCCCACCTATCACCCCTTTCTTCATCACTTCTCTCTCAACCTCCTCTTCCCCTTCAAAAGTGTACCCTATCTCATCCCGAGCCCACACCAAGTTCGAAAACTTTTTTTTTTAGATAGTCGAGGTTCTAAGTTATTGGCTTAATTTACTCTTGGTGTAGGCGCTTATTTCAGTGATGACCTCCATTCGACTCAAGTCTCTTACCTGGATGGAGTAATGTTCTCTGGTGTTAACGACCACTTTTGGGCGACGTAAGCGATCGGTGTCACTTCCCTGTAGTTCAGCTGCACCGTTGCGGCACTAACGAACCCCCTAGCTCTTCAAAGTGAGCACTCGCCACCAGACCAACCACCAGTCATGTATTTGCATAACGAATTTTGTATGGGAATGTACGGAAAACGTACCGATCGTTACGACCCTGCATTACTAGTCGTTAGTGTGGTGATATGTGCGCACTTTAGTACCAGACTAGCGCTCTGATGCATTACCTGTCGTTAACGACGCGACTGACGCTCAGTGATGCATCAGGTCGTTAGGCCTGGTAGTGCCTTGACACCAGCTGAACTACATGGTTGTGCTGGTACAAACAACATGAAAACCAATGAATCACTTCTTAACAATTAAAACTGGTAGTGCTGAAATCTTCCCAGTATTTTCCATGCCTTCCTTGGTTTTGCTGATGGGTTTACACTTTTGCATTATCATCGAAATTTACATCCAAATTAACCTTATGCAAGATTTCGGCTGATTTTTGATTCCGGAGTCGCGATGGTATCGGCCGTGATAGCTAAACCTCCAAAGCCCCAAATTTCACATAAGTTTAAATTACTTTGTCGCATAGATACTATGTGTAGATGGCGCCAGCACAAAATTTACAATTCAAAAAGTTGCGTCTTACAAACTTCAACACACCAGAAGTTAAGACGAGAAGGGGAAACTTCTCGTTTAAACGTTTATTTAGTTTGACCTACATATGCAGACCTTGATTTACTTTTGCACTCAGATCTGTTTGCTTTCATTGTCCAAATATTATTCAGATTGATTTATTTATATAATTCACAATTATTTTCCACTTTACATGTTTACTTGCTTACATCCCAAATGAATTCAGAATCCTGCTGATTTACATGTCGATACAGGTAAGCCGGCTTGTATGTCCTTCGGTTTGCAATGCAGTTGGTGTTTAATGTGGCAATTAAAAAACAATTAAATCCCATAAATCTATTTGAAATTTAAATGTTCGGTACTGCGCCAACCGGGGCCACGTGACGTATACGCAATACGCATACGCTGAAGGTTGTTTTCTTACACACTAGTACTTTGCGGCTTTTGACGTGTGTAATTAATTACCGATTTCCAGGCGCACTGGTTTTGGGACGAACCGCTTAAACACCGACATTAATCAAGTTTAGTTGCAAATTAATTTGCCAAAGGTTTTTCGGAGGGGTTCCAGTAGTCGTCGTCGCCTTCGATAAATTAGCAGCTATAAATTTAGAGCTCACACAAGTGTCGGAATCTTAACGAGCTCATAAACTGTTTATTCAGGCTTTCGCATAATTGTCAACGTCGTCCTCTGTGCGTCAGCAGCAGCTCGATGAAATTAGCACAATCCAATTCAAGCCAATCGCAGATCATTTACACATGAGCAGTTGCCCAAAGAAGCTACCGCCAGCTGGCTACGTGCCAGCCGTCGAGTAGGCGAAGTCAGTGCCGGCGGCTGGTTCTTTGGGCCATCATTTATCAAATTTAATTACAGTGGCTGTGCTATCCTGGTCTGGCGTCGGGCGAAATTAACGCAAATTAATGCAAGCAAAGTTTGCCGTTTTTGCGCACGTAGTCAAACTGGAAGACGTGGAGCCGGAAACTTAATGTGCTTATTGAATTCGTTTCGATGTCCATGAATATTTTGTGAATTTAATTTTGGTATTTAATAAATTTCTAGCCGTTTCTATTCACGTCTTCAAATCTCAATGAAAAGATTGTTTGTACCAAGATTTAATATTGCCATTTTTTGCCTTAAGTACATGCTGCAACATTGGAAGGCATTAATGGCTTGGTGCTTGTGTATGTGACCCCATCAGTTCTGTACATGCATCATATCAGACTTACATCATCATGTTTCTTGAATCATGAGCTCAACTATGCTTTTGACTCTGACAAGGGGAACAGAGTGGACCCGTGTTCAGCATTCATTCAGGCAGTCTGTCACGAGGTTGTGTGTGCCTCAGTATCAGCACTAATGGCTTGCTCCCATACTGATGCACGCGTAGAAGGCACTCCATGCTTGCGGGCGATGTCATTTTCGGTGTCAATTGCATGTTGACATGTTAGCAGCTGTGCGAGACCCATGTGCCATGTACTTGTGTAGTTAGTATGTGTGCAGCGCTCGACCAACATTATATATTTATTTGCATGGTCAGAGATCCAATGCATAAGATTTCTGTCATGAAATGACTTGCAAGATAATGTTGCACTAAAGGCAGGGAAAAAGTTAAGAACTTCGAACTCACTGCGCATTAAACCATACGTTAAGTTTGCAAATACAGCAAGTACAAAATTCTCATTGCAAGTACGTTTTTCTAAATACTCAACTGAATTTGGAATTGGTCAAAGTCAAAGAAGATAGAATTGCATACAAAATCTACAACTTTTCCACACAGGCTCCGCTTGTATGAAAGTGTGGACAAAAATGCTTCTAATGGAAGTGAAGGGTCAAAATTTTCCAAAAGGACTTCAAATGTAAGAAGATAAATATGATTGAACTATAGCGATTAAGGTCGTACTTAATCTGCTATTAATATTTATTGTTTATTAACTTAATTAGTTTAATACAAATTGTTTGTTGCGAGCTGGCCCGAGGCAGCCAGCGCGAAGTTGCACACACTCATGGCCATAGCCGCCAGAGTAATCGACGGTCGTTCGTGTCTAGTGGTGGCAGTGTCGCCACAGTACTCCCCCTCCAGTGACAGTGTGGGAGCGAATGGATAAGATGGGTAGAACCTACGCATTTGCGCAGTTGTGTTGATGGCCGGTGGTTGCTTCGAGTGGGGGTCGATAAGCAAGATCGTTTGAGCCGGGATGATTGTATCCTCTTGTCGAGGTCTGGTCGAGGACTTCATGTTGCTTCAGTGCCTCCCGTGGAGAGCTTTGAGGTGCCTTAGTTGAGGCGGAAGTTACCTTTCTTGAAGACTTTGCTATTCAGTTTCACAAGCGTGCGCGTAGTAAACACGACTGAACCAGAATCGATGTGCCTCGGATGAGGACTTTGTCGCTGCCTCGAATGAGGACTTTTGCCGCTGCCTCGGACGAGGACTTTGTCGATCAGGTTCACAGGCGTGTTCGTAGTAAACACGACTGATCCAAAATCGGTTGTGTTTCGGTTGATGTGCAAATGCGAGAGTCTGTAGCTAGACGTCGCACGTTGGCGACAGCCGTGTTAGTTATACGACTGTGGGCGCAGGCACGTTTGTTGGAGATCTTGTAGATGGCTCAAGCTAGCAGTAAATGCTAAACAAAGAGCGTCCAGTGGATTAGCTGGTCGTTTGGGGCCACACTAACGACTGGTAATGCAGGGTCGTACCGATCGGTACGTTCTCCGCACATTCCCATACAAAATTCTTTTGGCGAATACTTGGCTGGTGCTCACTACGAAGAGTTAGAGAATTCGTTAATGCCGCACCGGTGCAGCTGAATTATAGGGTAATTACAATTATTTAAGAAAATGTACTTACATATATGCTCATTAAATGAAGAAGAACTTACTTACTTCTAACTTACTAAGTGCTTTTTCTGAGCACGTGTTTAGAGAGCAGTGAATATGCTCCGAAAACCCTCAAATTTAAGTGTTTACTCCAAAAACTCTCTAAAGCTCGACCCTTTTCAGACACATAATTTGAAGCGCTCCGAGCTTTGCTTGCTGGGGAGTAAAGAAAGATCTTAAGCCCTCTATCTTTGTGTGCTTTGTTGGTCCGCAAACTTAGAGTGCGTGCAATCTTGTCATTGTAGGACTTAGAGTTCTCGCACATCACAAGTCACAAGCTTAAATTGTTTCAGATTTGACGAAGTAATAAATCAGCTGGATACCCTTCCATCCCATACCCCGCGCCCGTTCTCGCAGCGTGGCACAAATGATAAGTTCTTAAGTCGTTAAACCAATCTGATGACTATAATCTATGCGTTGCGGCTGCGGTTTGACTTGGTTTTATTGAAAGAGCGGCAGCCGCAAGCTAAGTTTTGAATTTTTCCAGCTGGACAAGCAAAACTATGACCAGAAGTTGCAATAAATATTGAGCAGTTACCAACCTAATCGATAATACTTTAGGCTTTCATAACTACGGCAGGCAACAAAATCATAGAACTTGCATTGAGACAAGTCGGAGGCTTATCTCAAAAGTATGCAGTTTTTATCGACTGTCCGCTGGATTATGTGGCTGCATCTCTGGACTATGGTCAATTGTTTGTATGTATATGTAGGTGTTTAAACAGCAAGCAGGTCGCTTTGTTTGCAGATGCGTGCTTGAAACACTGAAGTATCGGCATTATGCCAGTGTGCGATAAAGCGAAGCTTTGCACACGCCTCCCTTTGGCATTGTAAATAAATGACAATACATCCGGCTTCCGACTGGCTGTGTGGCTCGATGCAAACAGCCGCAAATGCAGCTGTTGTTGGACACATTTGTGTTCTTGCCATGTGTTTTTGTTTGTTCACTGTCATTTATCGCCTCTCCGACAAAACTTTTGGCATGTTAAACAATCCGATTGGCCAGTTTAAGCGATTAACCCACAAGACTTATCGTGTTATAAGGATAAGGTCCTCGCATGGTTTTAATCAGGTTTGGTTTGCTGTAAGTTCTTAATTGTTTTTGTCCCAGTGGAATGTGGGTCAACTAGTTTTACACAGGTGTACGTACGAAACAGATGGCTTAAATACATATCAACCAGGATGAAGTGACACTCTTGAGTCGATATTGATTTGCTGATGTGGCATAAAATGAAATACTTTGACCCTTAAGACGTTTAAGTGCCTGTTATGGGCGAACCACCGACAAAATAGCAGTCATACCAACCGTAAGGAATATGGAAAAGGTATAATCCTTTTAGCTGCTTCTATGCCGAAAATGCCCCGTGGTACTTATTGATTTATCCTCGTATTTAGACTCGTGTCGACCTCAACTTAAATTGAAATAAATGTCTTTTTGATTGTTGGCCATTACATAGCCAAGTGTTGCATTTGGGTACGAGTATGTGGAATGTCTGTAAGATAAATCAGTTTATTGCATTATGTATAAGACTCGCAGTCTATAAATCATTCGACTTCAGCGGGATTGGATGGAGCATTATTTTATTTGAAATTTGCAAGTTGTTTGTGTGGGCGTGGCAAGACTTGCACTTTACAACAAATTGCACTTGCAAAATATTTGCCATGTGGCAACAGAGGAAGCTTGCTCGCTTTGTACATCTTGACGGCCTGGCTGCTGCTGGTAGAGATTGCTGAGAGCTTGCCTGCATGAGAGTTCACCCTAAGAGGGAAAATCAAATTTCAGCCATTTTTTCGTTGGACTGGATTTTGGGGGTCCCAAAGCCAGCATTGATGAAATTGCATTTTGATAATGGAGCAGCAGTGGCGTCCTTTTACAGAAGCTACATGCTCTTACTATAGCCAGCATTTTGTGCTCATTGAATGCGGCAACTGAAGCGTGTGCGCTCAAGGCTGCTGCTGTTGCTGCTGTTGGATAGGAGGCTTTCACCTTAACAGTTTAATAATTGAAGGTGACTCTTCAATGTGACACGCCATCTTATGTGCTTGCAATCTCCAAACAGTTTCTTTTTCTCTGCTCCAATTTGCAGAATATGCAGATGATTTTCTTTATCAAATTGTCAACGTTCCACTTTATCCTTTTTGTATTCGATTCATTGCGTTTCTTTTGAATTCACATTTCAGTATAAACTAGTTATTTACACCTTTTTCTATACTTTTTCTGAAAGTTTGCAATTTAATTTGCCAAGTGCGCAGAGTTTTTTCATATTAAAATTCTCTATTGGAAATAACTCATCCCATTATTAAGGCGTTCTGCTTAGTAAGAAAAGGTCACGACTTAATAATTAATGACAAAAACTATGGCGCCTTCTCAATAATTTAGCGATATTTACAATTGTGTTCGTGACCAGCTTTGCTGATGATTTTGACAGACAGACACACATATAGTATATTCGCAAAAGTTCTTATAAAAGATAGGTTTTTTTTTCATGGCATCCCTTATATGAGTTTCTGCCATGAATTTAACACAGACATGTCCTCCTACTATGTCATGACCTTAACTGATTTCAGGCATGATTTCAGCACAGAGCTTCATGGGAAGAACAGGAAACGATGCATGACTTCAGTTATTCCTAATGCTCAGGTCTGAGTTCAGCACTGAAAAACTCATTAAATTTATAACAAAAGGAATAACAATTTTTCTTCAGAGATACAGGTAGATCGTTGGTATCCAGTGTCGGATTAGGGGCCCACCAAATTTATATATTTTATATTAGTTGTGTTTGTAGATGTATGCTATAGCTTTCGTTTAAGTCGATTCCGCCAAAATCCGTTTCCTATACTGGGTAACCTGTTGCCGAAACTCTACTAAGCCCTTCCACTTAGTGTCGCTCGCTTCATTTAGAATGTCTATAATCTGAGATGGACTTAAAACAGATTGGCTAGAGCATAAGGTTCTGTGTTCTCGTAGTATTGGACATCTACCAAAAAAATGATTGATGTCCTCTACCACATTAGTGTTGCACAATTCACTTTTGTTTGTTGGTCTTGTAATGAATTTGTTTCCATTTAAGAGTATCATGTCACTTCTTGCCTTAATAATCCATGAATTCTTCTTCTTTGGCCTTGATGATAGCATCACAATCGTTTTACGGTCTCGGCCGCTGCAACTAATGCCCTCCACTCGCCTCTGTCCCGAGTGACAACCCATCAGAAGGGCACACCCAGCTTCGAAATATCTCGCTGCACCTGGTCACGCCATCTCCGCTTCGGTCGACACAGCCCGGGCATGCCTCCTAACTCGTTCGCATGCCATCAGTACACCCGTTTTGCTGGAGCGTTATCATCCATACGGGTAACATGTCCAATCCAGCGCAGCCGCTGTTGTTTTATGCGCTGGACAAGCTTGGTGTCCCCATAGAGCTCGTACAGTTCGTGATTCATTCGGATGCGAAATTCGTTGCCTACTTTTAGAGGTCCAAAAATCCTCCGAAGAACTTGTCTCTCGAACACGCCAATTGCCGCCTCATCCATTGATGTCATTGACCATGCTTCTGCGCCGCGTAGCAGGACTGTGATGATAAGCGACTTGTATAAAGCAATTTTCGTTTTCCGAGAGAGGGCTCTGCTCTTGAACTCCTTACTGAGCCCGTAGTAACATCGGTTTGCAAGAGTAATTCTTCTTCGGATTTCCAGAGTGGTAATGTTATCGCTGGTTATCGTCGTTCCGAGGTAGGCAAATTCCTTAACAACCTTGAAATTGCATTCTCCCATTGCAATAGTTTGTTCTAGCGTAGACTCACTGCGCGTTGATAGAAGGTACTTCGTCTTATCCTCATTTACCGCTAAGCCCATTAGTTTTGACTGCTTTTCTATCTCAGAGAACGGCTGTCTTTATCTTTGGCGATGATATCATTATCATCGGCATATGCAAGTAGCATGTTATCCCCATTATGTTAGCATTTGGGCACGGCGCAGTATATATTCAATCAGCTGATTAAAGAAGTCACACGATAAGGTGTCACCCTGCCTAAAACCTCTTTTGGTAACGAAAGGCTCGGAGAGGTACTTTCCAATTTTGACGGAGCTTTGTTTGCTTTTCAACGTCATCATACAAAGTCGAAGGTATAGCAAAAGTAGACTGGGCTTCAAAGAACTTTGACCTTATCGGCGTGTCAGAGGCGGCTTTATAGTCAACAAAAAGGTGGTGGGTGTCGATCTTTCTCTCTTGGGTCTTCTCCACGATTTGTCGCAGTACGAATATCTGCTCCGTGGTGGATTTGCCAGGTCTAAAGCCACACTGATAAGGGTCAATCAGTTCACTCATTCTCTTCTTTAGACGTTCACATAGGATGCATGATAGGACCTTATATGCAATGGGAAGGAGACTGATCCCGCAAACCGCAGGGTCTCCTTTTTTAAATATTGGACAAAGTACGCTTAGATTCCAATCTTCGGGCATGCTTCTTCGGACCATATTCTGCATAGGAGTTGGTGCATGCTTACCAGACTTTATTATGGTCCGGCGGGTCTATCTCTATACTATCGATTGGTGGTGTCGCTATTTCCCTAGAGGCGGCATTGTGTTCGTCATCACCTCCCAGCAGGTTGGAGAAATAGTTCCTCCATTTTTCTAGTGCCACTTGCGGATTTGTGTGGCCGGGTGGCTCAGCGGCTAGTGTGCGCGACCGCTGTGCAAGAGGTCGTGGGTTCGATCCCGCCTCGGAACATCTAATGAAAAGATTTTTCTTTGAATAAACTTTACACCCGGTCACCCTTCTCTGCTGTTGGCTCCAGCTTTGTAGTAATTAGCCATGGAAAGCTTCTCAAACTGCCGTTCGGATTCGGCGTTAGACTTCTAGGTCCCTTTTTCTTGTGCGAAAATTAGAAGCGCACAAGCCAAGAGATTGAAAGAGGCTCGGCTTTGTCCCTTTGGGGCTGTGTCAAGCCATTTTTACTTGCAGATTTCTGACCAGATTTCGGTGCTCGTCCTTGCATAGTGTGATTTTGGGCTTAAAACCTTCGGTTAGTTGCCTAATCTTTTGGTAGAGTTTTCGAGTCTCACTTCTTCCGAACAGCACTTCGACTTCCTCCCTCATGCGCCTTTCCTGCTCATTTTTCTTCCTTCTGAAAAGGCGCTTCTCCTCTCTCATTCTCTCCCGGTATCGCTCCTTAACAGCCCGCGTTGCTCCAGACTCTCCTGTACGCAACGTCTTTCTCTGCAGTAGCGTGGCGGCACTCAGCATGGTACCATGACTGTTTTTCTGGTGTTCTCGGCAAATCCGAGAATCTCCTTGGCAGTCGTACTCATAGAGTGTGAAATATGCATCCACTGTTCGCCTACACCAGAAGGGCCATGTGGGCTTTCCCTGAGCAACTGGGTGAGTTTTGCTGAGTAGGCTTCTGATGTCCGTTGTGATTGCAGCTTCTCAACGTTCAGCTTTCGGCGTGTGTTAGACTGTGCAGCATGTGCCACACTGAGCCGTGTGCGTACTTTGGCTGCAACAAGGTAATGATCTGAGTCTATATTGGCTCCTCGGAGCACACGTACGTCTAAAACACTCGATGAGTACCTTCCGTCTATCACAAAGTGATCTATCTGGTTTCGTGTTGATTGATCAGGGGACTTCCAGGTCGCCTTGTGGTCCTCGCGGTGTTCAAATCTGGTACTGCCAACGACCGGCCCGAAGCGAAGTCTATTAGCCTCTCTCCTTTATCGGAGGTTTCTTCCCAGCCAGCATTTGGAAGATCGTTTTTACAAAAATCACTTTAAGGAGTCTTTTTTCGAGTCGCCTTGCTGATTAAAAAAGAGTGGTGATTAAAAGAAGACTCGAAAATGACTCGTGCATATGCTTAAAATGTGATTTATTGAAATAAGACTAACAAAACGTAAAAGCAATCGAAAATTGATCGCGCGGGTGATTGAATAATGATTGTTTTTGGTCCAACTATGTTATGTCATTCTTCTTTTTACTAACGGTGCTTTCTTATCTGAGTTCAATTCAAATTCTGAACTTTTCTTCATTATTATAGTTGCAAAAGTGAAGCGAAGGTCAGGCAAGCGTTCAATTTTGAGTAAAAAATAAATTTAAATTAAAGTTTATACATTTCGAACTTAAGCAATCAAAATAATAATTTAATAAGATAATGTCAGCTAAGCAATTGAGACGATTGGCAAAAAGGAGGCAAAAAATTGTTTACAAAAAAAAAGTTCCAATTAGTACAAATAAAAATGTGCAAGAGCAGATGTTACTAAATCAACCAAATGTGGACAATCATTTTGACTTTAATGAAAACTGCAGTGAGAAAAGTGATAATTGTAGTGAAAGAAGTGAAAGCTGTTCGTCTGATAGTACAAATGAAGAAAATGAGAATAATTTATGCAATGGTCTGGCCAAATGGGATCAGCTTTGTTGCAATTAATGCACTATTGTTATTGTTTCGAAATTGCAATATAAGAGTGCCAAAAGACTCCTTCAGAAGAGTCATAAAAGACTCTTTCGGAAGAGTCATAATCGACTCTTTCAGAGGAGTCGCGGCTAGGGTACCATTTTCTCCCGACGAAAGAGTCATTTCGGATCGGAAAACGAGCGCACTTGTGACTATTTTAATCAGTAAGAGGAGTCGAAAAGACTCGAATATGATCAAAAATTTCTTGAAATGCTGGCTGGGTTTGTGCGGGCTAAATCGGCCGATAGTCGGGCTAAAAACTTCTTCTCTCCCGATTTTTGTATTTAAGTCGCCTAGCACGATCTTGATGTCGTGATCGGGGCAGCGCTCATATAGGTCTTCTAGGCGCTCATAAAAATCGTCTTTTCCGATACGTCCTTGTCTTCTGTCGGGGCGGATAAGACTAATATTAAAATATTGCCTTAAGTCTGAGTGCGAGTCACTTGTCAACTCCCCCATAACCACAGGAGAGTTCCTGCCTTCCGAATAAGCCCAATACCAATATCTAATATCTACAGTCTCTCAAATTTTCATAAAGATCGGATAATAAATGGCAGTGTTATTAAAGTTATATAAAAAACTGCATACTTTTTGGCCCATTATGCGCTGTTTGCTTACATAATGTTGAAATGTTCACATTAATGTAAATGCTCTGTTAACTAACATAAGGGATGGTTATACAACATTAATTCCCCTGAGTAACGGGTATATCGAAGTCGGGTAGGAGCGACTTTAACTTACGCTCTCATTTTTTTCATAGTGTAGTGACTGAAATAGTCAAGGTCAGCAACTATGGAGGGGCAAGACAGTAAGAGTTAGAGGCTAGTTTTGTATGGGACAAATACTTCTTATACTTGTGAGCAGATAAAGTTTATTCTCAATTTTGAGACATACACTGACAAATCTTCGTTGAGTATTTCTTTTTTTTTTGGAGGACATAGAAAATCAACTTGCTTTTCTTTAGGCAAAACTTAAACTCCAACTTTTTCATTGGCTAGAAAGTTGTTTTAGGCTGCTTGGGGATAGCGAGCTAGTCACAAAATCATCACGAAATTTTATTTTACAGTACGAGCACGATGTGCCGGAAAAAATTGATTTACCCATGCCCATCTTCAATTGAACTTTCCTTTACTAACCAACTGAGAAAACGAGTACCCTTCAAGTATCTTAAAGAATCATCTTAAATTTCTTTTTGATAAATACAACGTTTAAGCATTTAAACAGCCATCAAGCTAAACGAATTGAGTTAGCACATAGAAAATCCACAAAATTGAGCATAATTCCAATGCGCATATAAGCAAGAGGTTGCATTAGTCACAAACATTTATTCTACACACAAACACATCTACGGCACACATGATTTGCTGCAGTACGTCTTCATATTTCAAGCAAATCATCTTTTTCCTCAGCTTCAAGATGGCGACGCCTCCCCCTTGACGCCACTCAAAGACTTGAAATTTTCATAAATGGCTTAAGGACGCTACGATGATGATGGGAATGCCTCTGCACCTGCCCTTGCTCCCTCCTGCCAGCGTGCAATCCAGCTTTGCCCTTGCCGCTGATGACGCGGCTCGTTCATGTGTTTCTTCCTTGGCCAGCTCTCGGCTGGCTCCTCTGTCGTTTCACTTTATTTTTGCAATGACAGTACTTTTCCTGTCATTACCACTTTTCTACATTTTCTTTCTTGTGCCTGGCCTTTGTGTGTGTGTGTGAGCATTTTGCCCACTTTTTATAGCTTTTTGCCGTCACTCGCATGCAAATTGAAATCATCAACGTCGTCATCAGTTGCCACTTGGGGTTCAAATCAGAACTAAGCAGAGATGATATAACTAGCTTAAGTGAAAGTAGCACAGACAAACCAACAACAAAAGAAAGCAACTGAGCTGAAAGGACCTTTGCTTTCCTTGGCCTGCTGCTGGCAGCCTTAAGATTATTGCTCAACGTTTTTCGTGGTTTTGTTTTTCTTTTCATTTTTCTTTTCTTTTCTGACTAACTCCCTGCCCTAAC